>PIJE02000359.1:96882-352409 GCA_002895965.2 Coryphaenoides rupestris
CAACACAACTCCACCAACGTTGGATGGGACCGCGTGTCGATCACGTCAAAAAGAATGAACTTGAAGACGACTTATTATTATTATTATTATTATGTTATACGCTTGAATATGCTAATCCGTTTATTTCAAGAAAGTGTGATCACGCGTTATGAAAGGGGTATAGGCAACATTTTCGTCTGTGTGCCCTTTGACACCGCATTGTGATCCTTATCTTATACCCTAGCAAGCGGTGCATTATTTGAATATTGTTGTTGTTGTTTTAATGCGTTCGCTAACGGGGTCTGTCCGTGGCTCTACCTCTCCACACGTCGTTCTCTCGTTATCCGTGTCCCTACCATCCATCTCCTGTACCTGTAGGGTCGTGTTACTGAAGCAGTGTCTCAGGGCGGCCCGTGGTACATCATGGTTATCATATCACAGCTAACGGCCGTGGTTCGGCCCGACGCGCGAAGCACACGCGTTGCTATGCTACATACGAGCGGTCACGTTACACATTACGATGTAAACAGTTCTTATGTACATACTTTGTACATACTTTGGTTATTTATTTATATACATTTGTATGTTGCCGTTTATTGTGCGATAAAAAAAAACAGACAGACAGACAGACAGACGGATAAATGGACAGACAGACAGACAGACGGATAGATAAATAGACAGACAGATGGATAAATGGACAGACAGATAAATGGACAGACAGACAGACGGATAAATGGACAGACAGACAGACAGACGGATAGATAAATAGACAGACAGATGGATAAATGAACAGATACATTGACAGATTAATAGTGACGGAAAAGAAGATAGATTGAAGAAGATAAAGGAGATAAAGAAAAAGAGAGAGAGGGGCATGAAATTGGGGGGAAAGGGCGAAAGATTGAGAGAGAGAGAGCGAGAGGTGAGAGGTGTGTGAGAAAAATGGAAAGTGGAGAACTTAAAGACTATTTTGTATTTGAGGGACGACGCACACATCGACAGACAGGGAGTCAGGGTGGCTGGCGGGGGTCGCGGCGGTGGCGTTGCGTCACCCGGCGCGAGGCGTGTTGTGTAAATAATAGATGAGGGGTGGGCATCGCCAAGGAAGGGGGGAGAGAGCGGCACTTCTATCGCTCCAATCCTCCACGAGAAGGAAACACCACAGGGAGCCCGAGCGCCGGCGCCGCCGCAACCGCAAACCACCGCAGCCGTCAGTTTCTTTTTCTTCTTCCTCTTCCCCTCCTTTAACCGTCGCCATGGTTACAGCTTATAATTGGCTCCCTCCCGACACGGTGGGTTAGCATCATTGTTTGTGCTTGAAAAAGGTTAAGTAGAATAAAGTGCGCAAGTCATCAAATAGAGAAAAAAAGGAGTTACACGGGCTGAGTGTCGGTTTGAAAGATCTTGTAATATCTGTGACTAAAGCGTCTAAAATGAATCCGTGCTCGCCGTTAAAGTTAAGTTCGGAATAAAAAAAAATCTGAAAACACGGACAAATGTGTGAATCGCTGTTCTAGTCACGACCGAAACATACATAAATAGTAAATAAATAAAAAGAGTAGGTCCACTCACAGCGTTCTCAGGGTGGAAGATGTAGGAGGCCGGCGAGTTGTCCACGATGATGACCTTGGGCAGCGCGCGGCCCAGCCGGCTCAGGTCCTTCACGTAGTTCCCCTGGTGGAAGACGCAGGACTCCCTGAAGAGGCGCGCGCGGAACACCCCCCACTGGTCCAGCAGGTCAACCACGGGGTCCGCATACTGCCGGGGACAACCGGGAACGTTAGCTCGAGTTTTGTATTGTTTTATTTGATTTGAAGTCGCTCAAGCATCGACGGACGTAGCCCCAAATTATAGTGCAGTTTCAATAATTAACACCGTCAATATTGCATCATGTAGATATACTGTTAATAAACTGTTAATAAGCTCAACTGTCAACAATGCACTTTTCTTTTAACTAGTGTTACTGTCCTGTACTTTCTGCTATGACACATAAATGTACCATCTGGGATTAATAAAGCACATTACACCAGATCTTTAAAAATAGGGTTCTGAATTATTGAGCAAGATACTGCTGTAAAACACAACATAACATAGCGTAGCTTAGCATAGCTTATAACATGGTTAACAGTGTAATGTTCTGTACAGCCTAGCTTCATTGCTAATTATAATAGAGTAGAGACAGAGAGAGGAGCTACCTTGGCTAAGCTAGCCGTGAAGAGAACACACTCAAACAGCTCCCCCATCCGCTGCAGAAACTCATCCACGTGGGGTCGCTTCAGCACATGCACCTGGAGCGTGCACACGCACACACACACACACACGCACACGCACACACACACACGCACACACACACACACACATACACACAACATGCAGATGGTTTTATGCAAAGCGCCAATATATCAGACAGCAATATATCACTGCGGTCCATAAAGATAAAACTATACACACACGCACGCACGACTTCAGGTAAAAAATGATTTCAATCCATGTACATTTATGGGACACACTGAAGCTATCTCTCTCATTATGGTCTTGGTCCTCGGTGGGGGTCCCCCTCGTAGACTAGTCGCTGCCCCCCAGGGCAAGTAACCGAGTATAGGCCGGGGTAGAGACACAGAGCCTATCCTGGATTACTTGAACAGGGTCACAGCCAGGGTGTCAGCAGCACAGACGCAAACCCACACCCACGCACGCACATGCATGCCCTCTCCATAATATTGTACCTGGTGGACGGTCCCATCGATCTCCACGGGAACGATGAAGTCTGCATTGCCGATGGGCTGCAGGGATACACACACACACACACACACACACACATCAGACACTGTCCCCTATAGACCCCCTGCCCACATCCACCCTCACCATCCACCCATGAGCAGATTGATTGCGCACATGTCTGTGTGTGTGTGCGCATACGTGTGTGTGTGTGTGTGTGTGTGTGTGTGTGTGTGTGTGTGTGTGTGTGTGTGTCAGTCCTCATGCGGTACTCCAACAGGAGCAGCGGTGGGACTCGTGAGTCGTGACATGTGTGATTGTGAACGGTAAATGGAGTGAGGGGTGGGGAGGGGGAATGGGTGAGGCAGAGAGGGAGGGAGAGAGGGAGGGATGTCGCCGTGAGACTGGAGGCAGTGAGGACAAGGATAAATGGATTGAGTAGGAGGCAGATGCTGTCAGAGAGAGAGAGACACACAGAGAGAGACACAGAGAGAGACAGAAACAGAGACAGAGAGAGGGAGAAAAAAGGTATTGAGAGAGCAGAGGCTAGGGGGAGGGGGAGAGAGCATGACAAGGTAAGTTAGAGATGGAGGGACAGAGAGAAAGAGACAGAACTCAGATGAAGGAAGAGGCAGAGATAGGTGACAGAGAGAGAGAGAAAGTAACAGATAAGGAAAGAGGGAGAGAGAGAGCATAGGGGGATATGAAGAGAGAGAGAGAGAGAGCGCAGAGTGGGAGAGATGAAGAGAGAGAGAGAGAGCATCGGTAGGAGCGATGCTGAAAGTGAGAGAGAGAGACAGATGGAGCGGAGGTCGGCGAGAGACCTAGAGGAAAGGAGGGCGCGCGATGAAGCCGGGCGCAGCGTGGCGGCGGCGTATAGGACAACCGTGTGTCAGTGTGGTTGTCTGGCTTATCTGTTCTTCTTCCCCGGGAACCGTTTGTGTGTGTGTGTGTGTGTGTGTGTGTGTGTGTGTGTGTGTGTGTGTGTGTGTGTGTGTGTGACAAAACCTAAAACAGTCTCTTCTCCAAATGCGTTACATCCAACGAGGAGGCAACATTTGTATTGGGTACTTTATTTATTTTTTTAATCCTTCCTCCATAACTTTATTCCACACAACGTTTTGTGACGCTGCGGTGGTGCGGTGTGCAGTGATGTGTGAGGAATGCCAGCTGGCTACACAAAATCACATGGGGGGGGTGGAGCGGGCGGTGGTTCCTAGGCCATCCACTAGGGGGCGGTGTGGCAGTGGACAGTGGACGGGCGCACTGCTAGTTTTTAATGCCTTTCTGTTATACTTAACCTTTGTGTGTCTTGCTTGTTTTATGCTACCGTCTATATAGATATATATATATGTCCCCTCATTTGGGACCCATTGCACTGCTAACCACCCGTGGAACGAGGCATCCGTCTGTCTCAAGGTCTTCATCTGTTTGGGATGAGGGGAGTTCTCCCCTTGGGTTGGGTTTAAGGGGGCGTGTCGTAAAGCGAGGCCCTCGGAGAGCGTGCCACTGTGAGGAAGGGGGGCTGTACAAATAATAATAATGGAGCTGGACTCAGTCCCCAATAGTGCAGTTCCCCCTGAGAACGTCCTCCTCTACCTGGAGGGGGGATGGATCCGACGCACGCGGTGGTTATGTTTAAGGTCACCCACTTGACGACGGCCTACGGATGACAACGACAAGTCCCCAAAATGCACCGTTTATCAGGGTTTACGATCTCCACTCCCTTCAAGGACTGCCCCAACACCACCGCACCCCACACTCCTCAGAATAAAGCCAGCCAAGCAGTGAAGCGGCATAACGAGCCACAGTACTGTGTGTGTGTGTGTGTGTGTGTGTGTGTGTGTGTGTGTCACATAACTCTTCCGATGACAGCGAAGGACCACAAGTCTCATGCCAGAAAAAAGAATAGAGAGACTGATATGGAGAGAGAGAGAGAGAGAGAGAAGAGAGAGAGAGAGAGAGAGAGAGAGAGAGAGAGAGAGAGAGAGAGAGAGAAATAGACATACATGGAGAGATTCAGACAGATTGAGAGACTAATGCAGGGATGGAGACAGAGAGAGAGATGAGATGAACGGAGAGGAGGGAGAGGAGTGGAGGGATGAGAGATGGAGAGAGAGGAGTAGAGAGATGGAGAGAGAGGAGTAGAGAGAGAGGAGTAGAGAGATGGAGAGAGAGGAGTAGAGAGATGGAGAGAGGAGTAGAGAGATGGAGAGAGGAGTAGAGAGATGGAGAGAGAGGAGTGGAGAGAGGAGTAGAGAGATGGAGAGAGAGGAGTAGAGAGATGGAGAGAGAGGAGTAGAGAGATGGAGAGAGAAGAGTAGAGAGAAGGAGAGAGAGGAGTGGAGAGAGGAGTAGAGAGATGGAGAGAGAGGAGTAGAGAGATGGAGAGAGAGGAGTAGAGAGATGGAGAGAAAGGAGTGGAGAGAGAGGAGTAGAGAGAGAGGAGTAGAGAGATGGAGAGAGAGGATGGAGAGAGAGGAGTAGAGAGATGGAGAGAGAGGAGTAGAGAGATGGAGAGAGAGGAGTAGAGACATGGAGAGAGAGGAGTAGAGAGATGGAGAGAGAAGAGTAGAGAGAGAGATGGAGAGAGAAGAGTAGAGAGATGGAGAGAGAGGAGTAGAGTGATGGAGAGAGAGGAGTAGAGATGGAGAGAGAGGAGTAGAGAGAGAGTAGAGAGATGGAGAGAGAGGAATAGAGAGATGGAGAGACAGAGAGAGAGAAAGCGCGCGAGAGAGAGAGAGACGTATGGAGGGGTGAACCAGTTCTTTCTCCTCTGCTGAAATCCTCCATCATGTGACGGGCTACTGCTCCTGCTACCGGGGCCGGGACTGGGAGGAGGGTGTGGTCGTGAAGCTGGGGTGAGGGATGGGGGCGGTCTGTGGGAGGGGGGTGGTCTGTGGGAGGGGGGTGTGTCTGAGCGGGGGGGAGATGCTGCTGACCCCTTGTTGACCCCCTCTGGAAAAGGAGGATGCTCGGAAACATCTCCTGCGCTTTGTCTGTCTGTGTCTCTTTCTCTTGGTCTCTCTCTCTCTGTTTCTCTCTCTCAGTGTCTCTCTCGCTATCTCTCTCTGTCTCTATTTGCTTTATTGCCATGAATGATGAAACACTACTGCCCAAGCATTTGACAGATATAGACTAAACAACAACACATACTTCCATTAATGATTCATGAAAATGAACATCAACAAACGACTACATTATGAATACCAACTGAGTCGGGAGTCAAATTGAATCTCTTGTGGCATCTGAAGAGGATCAATGTATCTCTAGCAGTCAGCACTGCACATCTGTACTGCTCACAACACAGACGGTCTCCCATTAGCCTCTCCTTTCTTACATTGCAGTAGGAAGTGAGTCTCTCTCTCTCTTCTCTCTCTCTCTCTCTCTCTCTCTCTCTCTCTCTCTCTCTCTCTCTCTCTCTCATATGTGTGTATGTGGCTCTCTCTCCTTGTGATGTTATGAGTTCCCAGTAGAGCATTGTTTGACCGGTCAATGTTTAAGAGACAAAAAACATCTTCTGTGTCTGGCTCTTCCCAGCAGGAATCCACTGACACACCCGCAAATGGGAAGACATGTGTGTGCATGTGTGTGTATGTGTGTGTTTGTGTGTGTGTGTGTGTGTCCTGTTCTGTCTCTCTTCACAAGGGAAGCGGATGATTTCACTCCAGTCACTCGATTTCCGTTGTTGTTTGTATTTCCAGATGGTGTAGATTTAGATCAAACCATTACGGCTTCATAACACACACCCCTGCAGCCCTGCCAGCTATTATGTGCTACTACGCTAGAACACACACACACACACACACACACACTGTGGTCTCACACACACACACACACACACACACTCTCTCTCTCTCTCTCTCTCTCTCTCTCTCTCTCTCTCACACACACACACACACTCCACACACACACGACACACACCACAACATCACTCTCTCTCTCTCTCTCTCTCTCTCTCTCTCTCTCTCTCACACACACACACACACAGTTATAGAGTGAGGTGGGTGGGTGAGAAGTGGGTCACCTGTGTGGGCACCTGGGCAGGTATCTCCCTCCCCGGGGGGGGGAGGGGGGAGGCGGAGACAAAGGAGAAAGGAAGAGAGAATCAAAGGAACTTCCAGCAACAGAATTGGGGCACGATCGTTCACCAACACGTGGCTCGTCGTGAGAATAAAGACCGCGCAGTGTTACGCTCACTGGAGCCACAACACAACTCCACCAACGTTGGATGGGACCGCGTGTCGATCACGTCAAAAAGAATGAACTTGAAGACGACTTATTATTATTATTATTATTATTATGTTATACGCCTGAATATGCTAATCCGTTTATTTCAATAAAGTGTGATCACGCGTTATGAAAGGGGTATAGGCAACATTTTCGTCTGTGTGCCCTTTGACACCGCATTGTGATCCTTATCTTATACCCTAGCAAGCGGTGCATTATTTGAATATTGTTGTTGTTGTTTTAATGCGTTCGCTAACGGGGTCTGTCCGTGGCTCTACCTCTCCACACGTCGTTCTCTCGTTATCCGTGTCCCTACCATCCATCTCCTGTACCTGTAGGGTCGTGTTACTGAAGCAGTGTCTCAGGGCGGCCCGTGGTACATCATGGTTATCATATCACAGCTAACGGCCGTGGTTCGGCCCGACGCGCGAAGCACACGCGTTGCTATGCTACATACGAGCGGTCACGTTACACATTACGATGTAAACAGTTCTTATGTACGTACTTTGGTTATTTATTTATATACATTTGTATGTTGCCGTTTATTGTGCGATAAAAAAAAGTTACAAAAGTGAGTTTCTTCGTTTGCGCGCCAGTTTGTTAGGGGGCGTTCACCTACCGTTGCTAAGCAACAGGAACCTATTTCTCCACAGGCGGAGTGATACCAATTGTGAAAAGGAATGAGACTCGTAGTCGTGGTATTACGGTTATTATATTCTAATATTATATGTATATATTATAAAGTTATTACTTTATATATGGTTATTATATCATATTATATATATATATATTATATATATGGTTATTATATCACGGCTATGAACCAATCAGATTGCTTGATTTCAGGTACCCGTTTTATAAGTCCCCTTATATTACAGCCTATGATGGACGCCTTAGGTCACAACCCGCCACACTCGGGGCCCGCGGAGAGCTCCTGCACCGAGAGCGTGTGAATACGTTTAATTATGAATCCTCGGAGAAAGAGAAATACTAATAATAAATCTGATGTATTCATGGGAGAAAAAAAACCGAAATTATTCATTCAACTTACAAAAGCAATTAAGTATTTGATGTGTTGACATACATATTTGATAGAATGTAATGTCATCGCTTCATTGGTTGTTAAAGGGGAACTCATTTCGACCGGCTTTGTATTTCATTTCAACGTGGGTCGTGTGTGCGCAAACGCACCATGTTTACCTGTCCTCCATGTTGCCTGCACCCAGGTCTCCCCGCTCACTTAGGTCCAATCTCACCCCAACTCCGTGTAATGATGGAGTTGGGGTGATGTGCGCTGAGCTGCGGCCCCAGAGACGCAGGGAGCCACACACACGCACAGGCGTCGTCCCTCACGCTATATAAGCCCGCATGCGGACACACAGAGATCAGGTTGAAAAGTCGCAGAGTTGTGACCAATGACAAGCGGAGGGTGACTCCAATCCATGGAGCGCTCACGTGATCAATCGATTTGAAACTCGCCGAGGCAGAATCAATGGAATCTATGCAAATGTATCGATCGATCCCCCGACCTCCGTGAAGCCGCGGGTCGTCCGATATGAATATTAACGAGGCAGCTTTTTCATTTCTCAGCGTAGTTAGACATTTATTTCTGTGTCCAATTACGCAAATGTGGCCGAGGGACATTCTAAACTGGACTGTCAGGAACAGTCGGAAAAAATGTCGTAAGTGTCCGAAATGCGGCACTGCTCGGCCAATCAGAAGCATCCGCCTAGCCGTGGGTTTACGTACAGCAAATAAAGACAAAGTAGAGGAGGAGGGGGAGAGGAGGGGAGGAGAGAGAGAGAGAGGGATGTGGAGGAGAGTAGGGAGATGGACGTGGGGGGAGAGGCAATACATACACTGGAGACAGGGAAGACTTGGACTTGACGAGTCTCTTTCTTCAAGAGACAGAGAGAGAGAGAAAGAGAGGAAGAGAGAGAGATAGAGAGAGAGAGGGAAAAAGAGAACAAGTGTGAGACAGAGAGAGAGAGGGAAAAAGAGAAAGTGTGAGACAGAGAGAGAGAGAGAGAGAGAGAGAGAGAGAGAGAGAGAATGTGGTTATACTAAAGGAGAGGACAGAGGAGAGACACAACAGGTAAACTACAGACCAAAGACAAGAAGAGCATTGACAGAACATCGTCTCCGCAGCAACATGGCGACAAATGCAAAGAAGAAGGGAGGGGAACCAACAACAACAACAACAACTCGACAACCCGAACCCAAACTGCCGACCCGAACCCAAACAGAGCTGCCATGGTAACTAACGACAGCCGCCGGGCCCCGGGACCACAGAGGCAGAGGCAGCGGGGGGGGAGGCTCGGCCCGCTCTCTATAACAAGCCTTTTTATGGCCACAGGTTCGCCAGGTTCACGCTGAATTAATGGACCACCACGCGATGGCCGGGGAGCACTGTGCTGTCTGGGCCTGAGAGGTTCCCTGTGTGTGTGTGTGTGTGTGTGTGTGTGTGTGTGTGTGTGTGTGTGTGTGTACGCGTGCGCTACCTGCAAGACAACCGCACATTCCTCGTCCCATGGCAGGAGAGCATCATTTACATGCAAATAGTGAGGAGGAGGAGGAGGAGGTGGAGAAGGGGAAAGAGGGGCAGGAGGAGGAGGAGGAGGGGAAAGAGGAGGAGGAGGAGAAGGGGGAGGAGGAGGAGATATGATGATGATATTATTTTTGGTGGTGTTCTACGGTGGCGTTGTGTGTGTGTGTGTGTGTGTGCCTCGGTCCAGCGTAGAGCCGGGTTGTTGTTTGCGGAAAAGTGGGGAGCAGGGCGGTGCACGCCCATACGTCACACTGGAGGAGGGAGGAGAGGGAGAGAGAGGGAGAGGAGAGGGAGAGGGAGAGGAGAGAGGGAGGAGAGAGAGGAGAGAGAGGGAGAGGGAGGGAGAGGGAGAGAGGAGAAAGAGGGCAGGCAGCGCGATGGGTGGGGTGTGTACCAGGCAATCCATCACACTGGACACACACAAGGTCCACTTCATAGAGATTAAAGAAGCAGCCATGCGTGGAGCTGTGTGTGTGTGTGTGTGTGTGTGTGTGTGTGTGTGGTGTGTGTGTCTGTGTGTGTGTGGTGTGGTGTGTGTGTGTCGTGTGTGTGCGTGTGTGTGTGTGCGTGTGTGTGTGTGCAAGAAAAAGAAAGTGATATAGAAACTGTGTGAGAGAGAAAGTAATTTATTTGAGATACATTATGATATGTGAGACTGTGTGAGTGTACATGTGTTTGTGTGTGCACACAGAGAAACACACAACGAGACCCACACACACACACACACACACACACGTTTGTGAATTTTTCTATGCGGCACATGTGGTTTCATCTGTGTGTGTGTGTTTCTGTGTGTAGGCGGATATCGAAGAATGCGTTTTGGGATGTGTGCCCGTATTTTTGGGAGCGCTGGATGGTAAACAACCTCTGGGTTCAACGGGTTTGAGGCAGCTGGAGATCTTCTCTCTCTCTCTCTCTCTCTCTCTCTCTCTCTCAGACCCTAGCAAGGCCTCCATAACAAGCCAAACAGTGGATGTGTACTGGAGGTTTGTCACACTTTTCACAAGGAGGAGTAAACAAGTTCTGTGAAAGAAACCCTGAATAAACACAACAAACTGTTGTGTTTCTCTGTGGGTTTATTTTTTTTAACTCCAAGGCTACTCTCTGAAATCGTTTTGGGTCGCAATATTAAATTCAATATCCCCCCTCAATGTTCACAAGGTGGACCCCCCCACCAGACTAACATTTAAGTTCAGCGGTCCTACTAAGTCTATATGCACGAATTTCTGGGGCGCGCGCACCCAGAAAACTAGGAGGGGGCGGGGTTACGTCTTGTTTCCTGATACTGAACCCAAAGACAAAATTATTTTGCCACGAGTGGATGAAGCTTTCAGAAGGGCATTTTAATATGCTGATTTGAAACCTTTACAGTACACTTTTCTTACAGGTTTTATACTCCTGTCCAGAGTTTGTGTGGGGCAACTATGTGGCTACCATGGACCCCGCCTACAAACAAGCCACCATGCTGTGCCTCATGTGAGCCATGTGAGACGACACCCACCAACTAACCCTGCCATCCAGACCCCCCCCCCCCCCCCGCCACACACACACACTTGAACGCATCGTTGTTTTACGGAGCCTCACCTTGAGGGGGCTGTCGTTCTCCTCCGGGGGCGGTGGCAGTGGGAGGGGCTTGTTGTTGTTGGGCGGCGATGGCGGCGGTGACTCCACGCGGTAGTCATAGTTACGGAAGCAGCAGAAGAAGGGGCTGAAGATGCTACGGGTGCGATGCTTCTTCAAGCTACTGTTGGCCTGGGACACTGGACAGAGAGAGAGAGAGAGAGAGAGAGAGAGAGAGAGAGAGAGAGAGAGAGAGAGTGGATGCTTACTGGAGGTCTTTCCCATTTTTCTCAAGGAGTGAACAACCATGAATAAAATAAGTAGAAAAAAATGACAGAAAAATAGAGATGATTTAACGTTTGTGTTTTTCTGTGTTTCTTTAACTCCAAGGATACGCTCTGAAATAGTTTTGTTAAGACTCAGACTCACGGGAAAACACAGTAAAACGTGATAATTATTTGGTTTTCTTAACTGATCAATTATGTGCAATTAATTGCTTACTTTTAATTGAGCGATTAAGACAATTGCTCAATTAAGACAAACCTATTAAAACAGACAGATAAAGCAATAATAAAGTACAGACTAACACGTTGACATTGTGGTTAAAAACCTAACATTGATTTCCTATTCATTCCAAGGTTTTTTTTGTCAGATATGTGTAATATTGTACTTCATTGATATTTGCAATTTGTCACTGGCTGTGTGTCAGCCTTCCCAAGATCTGCTTCAGTGTGCTTTATTACCCAGAATGACATTCCCTTCACCATCAGGAGGGAATTTTATGTTTGTTACTTTAATGGAATTCAGATATACCCCCCAATGAGAGATGTACAAACTATGCTCGCTGAATAACGTGTTTGAAGCAAATCTGAAAACAATTCCTGATAAATCTATGAACTCCATGAACTGAAAGAAAAAATGTGCTTCCAACTTCTAACACTGGTTTGAAAGGTCAGTCATACACCATTACAAACGTCACCATTCACATCTCTATGTTTGTTTAGGCCTGTGCCGTCAGACCATATTGTCTGAATGCAGAGTCTAGCCTTTGCATTCTTCATGCGGTGAAGAATTGAGAGTTGAGAGCAAAGGAAATACAAAAACATGTGACCTCATCGGGCGTCATGGATATCGTCACGGAAACAAGGCGACAAGAAGGTTTTTGAACATAACAATGAAACCTAACATCGGTGAATTCCGCAAGAATGAGCAAAAAAATCTATGGATTAAAACAATGATTTAAGAAATCACATAATATTTATTATACATGTTTTTTTTCTTTCATACCATGGTAAATATTTGTGGGGCCTAAAAACACTTGAGAAGACACCCTCTTCTATTGGAAGCCAGGCTAGATAAATGTGATTCTGGTGTGTATTGAAATACCAGCCGAGGTGGGGTGGTGGTGGTGGAGGTGGTGGTGGTGGGTGCTGTGGTACAATGCAGCCAGACATTGGTTAATACCATAGGGAGGACGGTGGCTATAAATAGAGCCTCCGTGGCCTCTGGGACAGCAGACTTGTTAATTAACTTCAAAGGCTCTTTTTGAACCGCCGTGGAGACGAGAAGGAAATGAAGACCAATAAAATAAGTAGAAACGTATCAAGTAGCCAAGTAGAAGGAAACACAGGACAAGGAAAGGATGGGACAACACAGGCGGACGATCGAGACAGAGAGAGTGTGAGAGAGAGAGAGCGTGAGAGAGGAGAATCTGTGTCTTGTGAGGAGAAGAAGCTGCTCCTGGGTGGTGATTCCCTCCCCATACGTCTCCAGGTGCAGAAACATCAGAACGGAACAGAGGCTGTCATTTACCTGTGAATTACATCTCCGTCTACACGGCGAGACGGCGGCAACGTGAATAACAACGACAACAACAAGCGCTGATCGGAGTTAAGCGCGGTACTCACAGGCATGACGTTGAGCTAATGTCACCCTTGGCAACAACAACAACAACAACAACAACAACAACCTTGTCACCGTCCGAAATAGACGTTGGCTTTCAGTGGGGCGACATGTGGAATGCTTTTGGTGTCACCACTGCTGCGGAGTCATTATGTTAGAGTTATTATATTAGATGCTAATAGAAAAGCATGAAATCTAGTCTTGCATAGTTTAGTCACGGGACGGTTAAAGGAAAAAAAAAGACAACACACACACACACACACACACGCGCACACACACAATGCATATAGTTATGTCACTGAAAATCCACTCACACACGCATGAAAACACACATGCACGCGCGCACGCACACACAGTTATATCATTGAAAATCCTGACACGACACACACTATAGTTACATCATCACTCCTTCAGCAAGCGATCTGTGACCTACTTTTCCACTCAACGAGAAAGAAGCAGATTGGAAATAATCTTCAGTGATTGCCAAATGTATAATTATAGTATTCTATAATTATGACATCTATTCGGATGTTTTACACAGCAAGAGCAATCAGGCCAAGGATGCTTCACACAAACAAATAATGTGTTTACATTTTTTACATTTGCACATTTTGCGGGCTTGGCATTCTTACGCAACGTCACACCGACGTACGTGTCCGCCTCCAATCGTCGAAGCACATCCATGCAGCCCTGTGTGACATCATCATCATCCTCCTCCTCACCTCCTTCCTCGCCTCCTGCCTCCACACACAAAAGTCCCTTTCACACATGCAGTCTATCCCAGAAATGTTCATTTCCTGCACGGGGTCATGTGTGAATGGGAGCCTGGATCGAAAATCCCGTAAAAAGTCGGTTCAACCAATGACTTGTGAAAGTCCCTAACGGTGAACGCTTATCTCAGTAACCACAGCTTCCCAGGTTATCAAGGCTTGTTGGGGCCCCCCAGGACATGATGAGGGCCTGTATGTGCTACATACATGTAGACAGAGGCCACTGTGTGCATTTCGGGGCCCGGTAAATGTTGGGCTTCCAGCACATGATGAGGCACTGCATGTTGTGCATGTTGGGGCCCCGTGTGTATTGAGGTATCAGGCCCCATACATGTTGAGGCCCCTTACAAGTTGAGGCCCGTGTGCCCTGTACATGTTGAGGCCCCTGTGCCCTGTGCATGTTGAGGCCCCTTACATGTTGATTCCCCTGTACCCTGTGAGGCCCCGTACATATATTGAGGCCCCCGTACATGTTGAGGCCCCTGTGCCCTGTGAGGCCCTGTACATGTTAAGGCCCCTGTGCGTGTTGAGGCCCCGTGTAAATTGAGGCCCCCTGTCCCCTGAGAGGCCCTGTACATATTGAGGCCCCTTTGCACATTGCAACGTGCACAGCACAGCCCTGTACACACCGTCCTTAAGTCCTTGGTATGGGCTGAGGCGCTGTTAAGATCAGGTCACGTGTGCACGCTGCACGTGGACTCCAGGTCCAGCAGGCTGAGGGCGGTCCGGCTCCTCTCTGTCCCGGGTCTTTGTAGTAAACACAGCAAGACGGTATTCCCCCACCGCCCCTCCTGCAACAGATGTTCCACTACGGGGTGGGAAAAATATCGACAGATCGCCGGGCCAGCGAGAGGGAGACCACACACACACACACACACACACACACACACACACACACACACACAGACACACACACACACACACGTGCAAACGCACACGCACATGCACACGCACAGACACAGACACAGACACACACAAACACAGAGACACACGCACACACACACACACACAGCGTGTATTCACCAGAGGCCAAGCAAATCCCCCCAAAAATGTTTGAATACCCTGGAAGACAGCCTCTATTCACGGTTGCCGTGGTGAGAGAATTGAAATGCATCCTGTTAAATATGCACAAAAAAAAAGAGAGATGTGTTTCATGTTTACCTTTTATTCCTCAGCCTGTGGATTTGTGCACCACAGGAGCGGCTTGAGCAAGGCATTACCTTCGGTGGGGTTAGCAATAATCGCGAGGGGAATTATCTGATGGGAGGAGCAGTCATAACACATGCAGTCAGCATTACCCCCGAGAGGTCAACACGCACACGCATAGCTCTGTACGCACACACAGCACGCACACACACACACACACACACACACACACACACACACACACACGCGCGTATGCATGCATATTCAGTCCAAAGTGCTTCCTTCATTTAATTATTTAACAGAATCTGACCTTCAATTTGGCATGGCAGTAAACAAAAATCTTAATAAAAAACGAAAACACAACAGAGCCAAGACCATAATTGCAAATATCTCTCTCTCGCTCTCTCTCTCTCTCTCTCTCCTCTCTCTCTCTGTCTCTCTCTCTCTCTCTCTCTCTCTCTCTCTCTCTCTCTCGCTCTCTCTGCCCTGGGTTGAACACCTCCTCATCTCAGGCCCAGCCCTACTCTGCTGTTTTCCGCCTCAACGTACGTGCCGCCATTTTGAAATGCATGCCTTTATTTTCCCGCCTCGATCTGTTGCTTCAAATGACCGGCTGCGTAGAAAAGACAGAGACAGGTGTGTCCAACACAAAAGCAAAGTAAAGGAGTGGGAGGAGGTTTGGGAGAGGAGGAGGAGGAGGTGGAGGAGGAGGAGGGTGGAGGGTGGTGGAGGAGGAGGAGGAGGAGGAGGAGGAGGAGGAGGGGGAGGAGGAGGGTGGAGGAGGGAGGAGGTGGAGGGTGGAGGGTGGAGAGTGGGTGGAGGAGGAGGAGGAGGAGGAGGAGGAGGAGGGGGAGGAGGAGGGTGGAGGATGGGTGGGGAGGACTCGGGGGAGAGGTAATGCGGCCAGACAGCCTATACTTGTGTCTGCTGCTTCGTGGGCCTCCTCCCATTTCCAGCAGCACCACCCTGCACAAACACAGCTCTCTGCTCCCCGCCACACAAATAACCCCAATGGACCGCTGCCAGATGGACCCAACATATCCACACACACACACACACACACACACACACACACACACACACACACACACACTGAGCTCAACAAGTACACACACACACACCTCAACAAGTACACACACACACACACACACACTGAGCTCACCAAGTACACGCAGTACACACACACACACACACACCTCGAGTTCATCAAGTACACACACAATCACACACACACACACACAATCACACACACACCAAGTTCAACAAGTACACACATACACACACACACACACACACACACACACACACACACTAAATATTGCCATGTGTTAGATGCCGTCTACAAACCACAGAGAACACAGGAAGGGCCGTTGACGGATGTGCGCACGAGACTGACAAAAACTTTCTCCATACAGACGTGCACGCGCACACACAGTGTAATGGAGTCTAAGCCTTGTGGAGCTGTACAGCCACTGACAGCCCATATAAATGATTTGCTTCTGATTGAAGGTGTGCTCCTGAGACGTGTCATTGACACCGTGGAATTTGTCAAACTCAAAGCAGTCACACAGTGAGCCTCTGACTCAACTAAACACACAGCTACTTCTTTTAACATCGAAAAAGTCCTGTTGGGTGTTCATTCTGCACGTTTGTTGCAACACAACACAACACGACACGATCGAAAGCCACTTTTTGTCCCGTCGCCGCGGGTGACCAGGACCGGTACCACCCTTACATTTGATTCGGCCGTCGACGGGAGATCTCGGTGACTTGTTTTCACAAACGACAACGTTAGCAAAGGTTAGCAACGAGCAAAGCCGCGCGCCTGTCAAACGTCCTCTCGACAGACGACACTTTGAAAATTGTGTGTGTGTGTGTGTGTGTGTGTGTGTGTGTGTGTGTGCGCGTGTGTGTTTGTGTGATCAAAAACCATTCTTGATTTGGTCCGTCGGCGACAAAGAAAAACATTAAAACAAAGCAGTGGCCTGGTTCTCTGAGGACCAATCAGAACGTACGATCCCGTTCACATCTATCACAACAACTCCCTGACATTCTGTGGCTGAGCCGCACAATAATAAATCTATGTCAAGTAGCTCGATCGGAACACGTCTCAGGCCAGAGAGAGAGGAGACCAAGAGAGACAGAGAGAGAGAGAGAGAGAGAGAGAGAGACCAGAAGAGAGAGAGAGACAGTCGGGGGCCAAAGTGTTTCATCAGTTCCTCTCCTCATCCACACTGAGCAGGTGCGTTCTTCTTCTTCACCCCCTCAATCATCATCTTCCTCCTTCGCTCCACTCCTCTATTGAGCCGCTGTGAGACGCCATGCTAAATGCTAAGCGTGCCAAAATGTCTGTGACAAAACAAGCTAGTCCACACTGACTGCCTCTCCTCCGCCGGCACGTGTCCACGGCGCACGGGGCGCAGCCGCGGCTAACGAGGCCGGAAAAGAGGGAAGGGAAAAGGGGGTGGGGGGGTGGGGTGGGGCGGGGTGGGTAGAAAGCAGGAAATTCTCAGCATTCCTGACAGGAAGAGATAATCGCCGCATGATCCGCAAGGGGTGGAAACACGCCCGATTAGACGGGAGCGCCCGGCTGAGGCTAAAGTGGCCGCCGCCCCCACCGCCCCCCGCCCCCCCCCACATTAGCTTAAACAGTGTAAACAACTCAGCGAGCGGCCCGCGCTATACTGTATGCAGAGACTCCCGTCGCTTGCCTCAACATTAGCTTAACAGCGTAAACAAATCCCGGGCCGATACATACCAGACTGCAGCCTGAGATATGCTATTTTTAAAGTAGTTTAAAGTAAAATGCAGGCCGTGGTCGACTCTACGGCTCGACAGCAACAACAATGTATAAAATAACACGGCCGTACTTGAAGTGATCGCCTGGCCGAGCTAAATCTCGTCCTTGCGTACCCTGCGTGAATATAATATTTTGGTTGATATATTTAGGTTCATGTCAGGCCATTCGTCACTCACCGAAATCACAGTGTGTTTGTGCGTCTTTGTGTGTGTATGTCTGCGTGTGTGTGTGTGTGTGTGTGTGTGTGTGTGTGTGTGAAGCTGCCCATTGGAGCAGACAATTGGGGCATTTAGCTGTGATTGGCCCATAGTAAGCAGCGAGGCGTGTCCCGGCTGTTAGCCAGGTGAACCGTACAGCGCAGCCCTGGAGCTCTGGGAGGTGAATGTGAGAGGAGACCATGCCGGGGGGGGGGGTTCTTAAATAATTGAGATGGAAAACACACACACACGCACACACACACACACACACACACTGTTTTAAAACTCCATGTCCGGGGGAAGCGCTTAACTCGATCCTAAACCTCAGGAAGCAAGCGATACGGCCTGGCCCAGCTCGTAGCCACGGGGTGTACGTACCTTAACTCAAATGGCTTGTCTGGCAGTGAGGTGCATTTTTATGTTTATATCTTCATTTATATTTCTATATTTCTTTTCTTTTTTCAATTCTCTATTTTTATTATTAGGTATTCACATAGTATGCTGTATGTGGATACCTGTATTACATTTTCACAGAGTATTCACAGAGTATTCAGAGTATATATGTGTATATATACAGTATATATTCAGTACTTTTTTTTCTATTCTCTTTACTTTTAGTTTTTTATTCTCTATTTGAATTATTTTTCTTTATTTTTGTTGAGTGGCATGCGGCCAGAAGCTATTTCCCTTGAGATGAGTGCAGGACTGTGAATGTGAATGGGGGGGGTCATGCAGCATTTACCCAGCGACGTCTAAATGCTGAAAACGACCTCAAGAAGTGAACGGTTGGCGGTTTGTACGATCTCAGATCCTCTCCAGGGTCTACTGCTCAGAGTGTGAGAACAGAAGCGGACGGTTTATCAGGAGTGGATCCCAGCTGTCAGCGTGTGCAGATTATATAACACACACACACACACAGCTGACGGCATCACCGTCAAATAAAACACAATTAGGCCAGAGAGAGCGAGAGAGAGAGAGAGAGAGAGAGAGAGAGAGAGAGAGAGAAAAAGAGAAAGACACAGGCACATGCACACACACACACACAGCATTACTGAGCCGTAGGGGTTAGTTGGGGCATCTTGCTCAAGGACGGCTCCCTATACAGGTGGGCTGGGGACCCCCGAGGCTGAAGCTCCGCCCCCGCTCAGAGGGAGGAGTCATGAGGAGTCTGACTATAGGCACGGCCGGTGTTACGCAACCCGGCCTTACGCAACTCAGAGCAACGCAGCGGTCGCCGCCGCACACCGAGAAGATTTCATTATGTCATTTTTTTTTTCCAGTTTTTTTCAGCTTTTTTTGTTTATTCTGCTCGACAAATGATGATGATGATGATGATGACCGATCGGAGGCAGCCGCTCTGCGACCGCTTGGAAATCCTCCTCCTTCACGCATACCATGTCGTCCAGAAAGGACACACGCACACGCACACACACACACACACCTCAAAGCAGACATAAATCTTTTTTTTTACAACTTCACATTCAACTAAGACTCTTAAGTACATAAAAAACAGCTAGTCGTGAATAGTATGCAGTCCTTTTTCTATATCCCTTACATTCGAATCAGATCCAGGCCAACAAGTAGGCGACATGTTAGTGTGTGTGTGCGTGCGTGTGTGTGTGTGTACAAGAAGGGCCCTGGCTCCACATCTCCACACACACAGCACGTCCGGGACTCCGCTATTAAAAAGCGGTGTGTCCTCCACCTTCAGTCCAGAAGCGGATGGAACGTATTCAGCATTAAGCTCTCCGCCACGCCCCGGCGCCCTCGCTTCCCTCCATATGCACCATGCTCTTCCAGACATTCGCTATTAATTTCGACAAGGCAACGAGTTGAACCAGTTCTTCAACCGATTCGATGTGAGGGTGCCGGCTGTCCCCTCCCCCGGCTCCGCCTTAACGACCCCTCTCCACACCTCCGGACCTGCTACCCCTCCCCCCCCCCCCCCCCCCCCCCCCCCCCCCCCCCCCCCCCCCCCCCCCCCCCCCCCCCCCCCCCCCCCCCCCCCCCCCCCCCCCCCCCCCCCCCCCCCCCCCCCCCCCCCCCCCCCCCCCCCCCTCCCCCCCCCCCCCCCCTCCCTCCCCTCTCTCCCCCCTCTCGCACCCTCTTTCCTTCACGGCAGAGCAGGTGAGGAAGGCGCTGACCAGACTCCGCCCAGGCAAGGCCGCTGGTCCTGACGGCGTCAGTCCGAGGGTCCTCAAGACATGTGCCGTCCAACTGAGGGGTGTCCTGCAGCACATCTTCAACCTGAGCCTGAGACTGGAGAGGGTGCCGGTGCTGTGGAAGACATCCTGCCTGGTCCCGGTCCCGAAGAAGGTGTGCCCCAGCACCCCCAACGACTACAGACCGGTGGCGCTGACATCCCATCTGATGAAGTCCCTGGAGAGGCTGGTCCTGTCAAGTCTTCGGCCCATGGTGACCGCATCACTGGACCCTCTACAGTTCGCCTACCAGCCGAAGATGGGTGTTGATGCGCCATCATCCTCCTGCTCGACACGGCCTCACCCATCTGGACAGACCCATAGCACTGCTGAGAAATAGTGCTTCTTGACTTCTCCAGTGCATACGGACACCAATCCGGCCTGACCCTGCCTGGGAAAGTAGCTGACGAAAGATGGGGTGGACTCTCCCTGGGTCTCCCTGGAATTAGGACTACCTGGACAAGCCCGACCACAGTTTGTCCCGACTAAAAGGACTGTGGTGTCGGACAAAGGTGGTCAGCAGCACAGGGGCCCCCCAGGGAACTGTGCTTTCACCCTTCCTGTTCACAGCATACACCTCTGACTTCCGATGCCACTCGGAGACCTGTCACCTGCAGAAGTTTCGGACGACTCTGCATGTGTTGGCCAGATCACTGGGGGTAGGGATGAGGAGTATAGGGGCTGGGTGAGCAAATTTGTTGAGTGGTGTGGGCTGAACGAAATGCAGCTCAACATCACCAAGACAAAGGAGATTGTGATAGACTTCAGCAGGAAGAAGACTATCCCCCCACACCCATTTCCATAAAGGGCGTGCCCGTGGACATTGTTAAGGACTACAAATACCTGGGAGTTCACCTGGACAATGGACTAAACTGGGCCAAGAACACTGAGGCTGTGTACAAGAAGGGCCAGAGTAGACTCTACTTCCTGAGGAGGCTCAGGTCCTTCAACGTATGCAACACCATGCTAAAGATGTTCTACCAGTCAGTCGTAGCCAGTGTGATATTCTATGGGGTTGCATGCTGGGGCAGCAGGTTGAGGTCAGCTGACGCCAAACAGGAATCAGTAGGATAGTCAGGAAGGCGGGCTCGGTCCTGGGGGTCCAACTGGACTCCCTGGCGGTGGTAGCGGAGAGGAGAATGTTGCGCAAGATGCATAGCATCATGGGCAACAACCTCCACCCTCTCCACCAAATGCTGACCTCATATAAAAGCACATTCAGTAATAGACTCATCCAACCCAAATGTACAACAGAACGCCACAAGAACTCCTTTATCCCGGTTGCCATCAGGCTGTACAATGCATCCACCTCAGGCGTGAGAGGAACAAGGGAGACACAGCGACCTGAGGTCAACACACGATACCATGCTAATGGTACACAACGCTAAGGTCAATTACAGCCACATCACTCCAGCAATCCTGCACTTTATCACTTTATCACTTATCACTTTATCACTTATCACTTATCACTTTACCACTGGTCACCTTATAATGTATCCACCAACACCTGCTGACAACGTAGTCCACAGTGTAGACCTTCTCTACCTCACTGTAGTTATTGGTAATATTTACCATGCAGACAGCCTACAATACTGCCAAACACTGGTTGTTGACACATGTTGTTGTTTTTGTTTTTTCAATGCAGTCCCTCCTTAGACTGTATATTGTGTGGTGTATATTTCTCCCCTGTGTTCTTTCTGACTTGTATGCTGCACGATAAGTTCCCTCGGGATAATTAAAGTCTTCTTGAATCTTGAATCTTGAATCTTGATTATATCTTAAATCTATTGCATTTTCTATTAACTTGAATTTATATATAGGTATTCACATAGTATGCTGTATGTGGATACCTGTATTACATTTTCACAGAGTATTCACAGAGTATTCAGAGTATATATGTGTATATATACAGTATATATTCAGTACTTTTTTTTTTTTTATTCTCTATTTGAATTATTTTTCTTTATTTTTGTTGAGTGGCATGCGGCCAGAAGCTATTTCCCTTGAGATGAGTGCAGGACTGTGAATGTGAATGGGGGGGGTCATGCAGCATTTACCCAGCGACGTCTAAATGCTGAAAACGACCTCAAGAAGTGAACGGTTGGCGGTTTGTACGATCTCAGATCCTCTCCAGGGTCTACTGCTCAGAGTGTGAGAACAGAAGCGGACGGTTTATCAGGAGTGGATCCCAGCTGTCAGCGTGTGCAGATTATATAACACACACACACACACAGCTGACGGCATCACCGTCAAATAAAACACAATTAGGCCAGAGAGAGCGAGAGAGAGAGAGAGAGAGAGAGAGAGAGAGAGAGAGAGAGAGAGAGAGAGAGAGAGAGAGAGAGAGAGAAAAAGAGAAAGACACAGGCACATGCACACACACACACACAGCATTACTGAGCCGTAGGGGTTAGTTGGGGCATCTTGCTCAAGGACGGCTCCCTATACAGGTGGGCTGGGGACCCCCGAGGCTGAAGCTCCGCCCCCGCTCAGAGGGAGGAGTCATGAGGAGTCTGACTATAGGCACGGCCGGTGTTACGCAACCCGGCCTTACGCAACTCAGAGCAACGCAGCGGTCGCCGCCGCACACCGAGAAGATTTCATTATGTCATTTTTTTTTTCCAGTTTTTTTCAGCTTTTTTTGTTTATTCTGCTCGACAAATGATGATGATGATGATGATGACCGATCGGAGGCAGCCGCTCTGCGACCGCTTGGAAATCCTCCTCCTTCACGCATACCATGTCGTCCAGAAAGGACACACGCACACGCACACACACACACACACCTCAAAGCAGACATAAATCTTTTTTTTTACAACTTCACATTCAACTAAGACTCTTAAGTACATAAAAAACAGCTAGTCGTGAATAGTATGCAGTCCTTTTTCTATATCCCTTACATTCGAATCAGATCCAGGCCAACAAGTAGGCGACATGTTAGTGTGTGTGTGCGTGCGTGTGTGTGTGTGTACAAGAAGGGCCCTGGCTCCACATCTCCACACACACAGCACGTCCGGGACTCCGCTATTAAAAAGCGGTGTGTCCTCCACCTTCAGTCCAGAAGCGGATGGAACGTATTCAGCATTAAGCTCTCCGCCACGCCCCGGCGCCCTCGCTTCCCTCCATATGCACCATGCTCTTCCAGACATTCGCTATTAATTTCGACAAGGCTACCTTTTTTTTTGGCCCCCCTTTCAACCACAGGCGGGGGGGGGGGGGTTCTGTCCTCTGGGCGTCAATCAGCGGTGAAGAAGAAGGGGCTGAGGGGGGACACGGTCTGGTGGTGGCCCTGGTGGTGCTGGAGGAATCTTCAAGCTATTTCCCCTCATAGCTAGCGGACGCCACGTCTGCCGCTAGCTCTGTTAACGATCGCCTCTCATCGTCCGCCGCTCATTCACGCTGTCCTCTGTCTGCTCTGTTCTTACCTTTCTTTCTTTCTTTCCATTTACGACTCTGTGGCCTTTTTTTTTAATCCAAAGCAACTTGCAGTGAGTCAGTGGAGTGAGTCGTTAAAGGGGCCCTGTTATGCCACCAGGTGTGAGCGTGATTATCCATTACGAGCCCTGATTCAAAATGGTCATGTGATTAATGTTGTCATTGTGACAAAGAGACATCACAAGTGGGAGTGTCCACCCAGATATATGCTGACTAGGTCTGTTTACCAGTTGGTACAGTCCACTGGTAGACTGGAATGGTCTGACCCAATCAGCATACATCTAGGTGATACAGTATGCTGACCCCCTCTTCCTCCTCCCCCATCTCGTTCACAGTGTTTCATTGTGCTTGTATATTTTATGCGCACGCTCACACATACGCATATTGATCCGTTTTGACAGGCTCCATTAGGCGGAGGAGACACCCGTTAGCTCGTTTTACAAGTCTGCGGTCTGGCTCAACTAAAGACTAAAGAGTCCTGGGAGACGGTCCGTTAGCACGCCGCCCAGAGTGGCGGGTGGGTGTTCTCCCTGTGTTCTCCCTGACAGACCACCTCAGCATCATGTACACACCGCAGTTTACCTACAGTTTATCTACGGTCTGTCGCTCACGGGAGGGGAAAAAGGAATCGGGTATCAGCGATCAATCAAAGTCGAGGTTGTTCATCCACACTCTCGACGAAGAGGAGCCACGAGGACACTGTGGCCAGCGACCCCTCTGTACTGTAACTTTGGTTATCGGCTTATTCCTGTTCAGCGGAGCTGGTGTCTTTATATAGGACAACAGGTCCATGACATTAGTCTCACACACACACGCACACAGAAAACATGGGGACTTCGAGTGCAACCTAGATGTGGATCGAGTGTACGCCGCGTGCACAACACGCGTGCACCAGACACCCACTCACACATATTGGATAAAGACAGAACAGATCCACAACGCCGCCCACCACTAGGCTAGCGGCTTCTGAAACATCCTACGCAAGAGTCACTCTTTTAACAAAAGCAATGTGTCATTTCTATGTGCCAATAATAACAGTAACACAATAACAGACTGATTGCCTCCCAGCCAAAATGCTCTGGGTCTACCAATAGGATTCGGCCCCAACTCTGTGCAAGATGCCCCAATACCCTGGCCTGTTACCTCCCTGGTATCTGAATTCACTGTGAGGTCACAGTGGAGTGTGTGTGGCTGGTCCAGCTTAAGCTGCCTCACCTGGCCCCAGGCAGGCTGACTACACTCTGGGTGCTGAGGTGAGGCTGCACACCTGTGGTGCGTTGGGCGATCCAGGCAAACACAGGTGACACCTGCCTGCCATCACCCACACACTCAGGGAGAGAGAGAGAGAGAGAGAGAGAGAGAAAGAGAGAGAGAGAGAGGAGAGAGAGGAGAGAGAGAAAGAGAGAGAGAGGAGAGAGAGGAGAGAGAGGAGAGGCGATGACATGTCAGCATGTAACACCTGCTCTGCCAGCAAAACTTTAACTCTGCAAGACACCGGGTTCTACAGAACATCTACCTGCTGTGTCCTGGTGCTGGTGGTCAGAGGAGCCCGGAAAAGCCACTCTGCTGGTGTGGAGCAGCCAGGAGCGACTGACGAAGAGCATCGAGAATAGCAGATGACAGCAGCAGACGATATGATAACAAGTGCCGGTTGAGCGGGCAGCGGCAACAGCAACAGCAACAACGCTCGCCAAGATACAATGTCTGTAATCGTCTCTTCAGAGCCACTGGCTGCTGGGGAATCCTAATTACAGGTTGTCCCCTGAAGAAACGCACACACACAAGCACACAGCCGCGGCAAACGGGAAACATAAGGCCGACAACACACAACAACACCGTTCTCTCTGAACACATGAACACATACGCTACTGTCCTGAAGACGACCAATCAGGTCTTGTCACAAAGGGCAGTTCACTGTGGAAAAGCCATCGTCCACAGAAATAAGGGACATTGTTGCCTCTCTGATGTTTGGCAGGATGGTGAAGAGAGAGTCTAACCCTGCATGGTTCTGGAGGGTGAAGCACACTGGGTCAGGGGATGCCAGTCCATGTACATTCATCCCCCGCTGGCAGGTAAAAAAGACAACATTTTAAAAGTTAATTCTGGCCCCTGGGTGATGATGTAGGAGGGATGCAGGAGGAGCCGACCCCTAACTGGGTTTTTTCATCATCTTGTCATCTCTACCGTACCTACACATCTCCACGGATACAAGATGGAGCATCTCATAATTCATTGCTTGATAGTCAATGTTATAATCAGTTTAACGATGCAGAGAATAATTTTGTCACAGATCAATGTGTGTTGTACGCAATTTCAATTTGAGCCACCCTAGGATTGCGAGTTCATTCTATGGTGTATGTTCATTCTCGCTCAGTTCCCTACTGTTATGAGCTCTGGGTAAATCGTGGTTTAAACAGCGATATGTTGTTATGTGAGCTAGTGTGAGGTTACACATGGCACGCAGAGCCAACGAGGAATTAGATAATGGTTTTCAGAAAACGCTCAACTCTGCCCCAACGACGATCCGAAAGAGCAGAACTCTGTAACTACAACAACGCTATGTTATTTGCTGCTGACGGCCACAAAAACATGTACTCATTTCACGTGTTGCGCAACTGGACCCGGAGGCAGCCAAATACTCCACACAACACAAGTCACAAGTCAAATGTTTTCCACACAAAATGTTCACCAACAATTTTTGCGACCTAGAAACAAGATGGAGGCCAGATAAAAACAAACGTACAACGAAGAAACTTAAAAGCAACAAAAAGCCGCTCAGCTGATCCAACGGTCAGCTGGTCTGATATTAGCTAATGTGCCATCAGACTGAAGTGATGAAGATGTGCTAGGAAACAACGAAACATCTGAGGTGATCAGATCAGAGCAGCATCGGTGTAAAATAGCCTCATAAATCTGTCATAAATGATCTCTCTCTCTCTCTCTCTCTCTCTCTCATAGCAGTGGTAGATTGATAGAGGTTAGCAGAGAGGGTATTTAGATGATGTATTCTAGTCACTCCAGGCATCAGGTCTGTGTGGGCTGACTGCTGCCAGTCAAAGAGACAGATGCGGGTCTCAGGAGTCAACCCGCTCTGTCTTTATGCCGTTTTTACATTTGAACCACGCTGTTTGACCCACACTTTCCTTTTTTTTGCATCACATAAGTGACGCTGGGCAATCATTTTATGGTGTGGCAATGTAAGAGAACAAAGTCATGTCTGATCGTATCTATAGATGATGGTTTAAGACATGGGTCTTCATCATCAAGTATATTTTGTAGCGTATAACAGAGGTCAAACTCCCAACTGATTTATTGGTTCCCACACAAGGTCATGTTCCCTACTGCCAAACGGAGCCTGAAAAAGTATTTATTTTAATACAGCCAACTGAGATATAGGCCTAGCTATCTTAGAAGCCATAGAAGCCACAGAACATAAGACTAAATGCACAAGCTTCTGTTCCTTTCGTGTAGTATAGCGTCGTGTAGATCATTATATATATATCTATGCCACTTGGTGGACAATTTTATCCAAAGCACCTTGCAGTACAGAGAATGCTTGAAGCATGGGTGGCCCCAGTGGGACTCGAACCCCTAACCCCGGCGGTGTGAATGCTATGCTCTAATAGTTGGGCTAGAAAGGACCATTATTCTTATTACCACACCATTTGCTATAGCTGTGTTCTTCTTCCAGGTTCCAGCGTCGTCTTTGTGTTATTTTGGGTGAATTCCATTTCAATGAGACATAACTCTTCCGCCGTCCACGTCAACCTGTCCTGTACCCTCCCATTTGTCTCCCTGAAGCCATAGCCGCTGCAAGGCTGCTTGTAATGTATTGAGACGCGTGTTCAGCCGTGGTTCAGCCGTGTGTCCACACCGCCGAAACTAATAACACATTTTACTATTCAGTCCTTCAGCAGATGCCTTGCTTTAAAACCTTGACTTGCAGTTGGTTAAACGGGAGTCAACCCTCATTGATTTCACCATTTAAGAACAATCCTTATTCACAATGGTGATGAGTGACAAAGTTACAGGGGGGGGGGTTCTGTCCTCTGGGCGTCAATCAGCGGTGAAGAAGAAGGGGCTGAGGGGGGACACGGTCTGGTGGTGGCCCTGGTGGTGCTGGAGGAATCTTCAAGCTATTTCCCCTCATAGCTAGCGGACGCCACGTCTGCCGCTAGCTCTGTTAACGATCGCCTCTCATCGTCCGCCGCTCATTCACGCTGTCCTCTGTCTGCTCTGTTCTTACCTTTCTTTCTTTCTTTCCATTTACGACTCTGTGGCCTTTTTTTTTAATCCAAAGCAACTTGCAGTGAGTCAGTGGAGTGAGTCGTTAAAGGGGCCCTGTTATGCCACCAGGTGTGAGCGTGATTATCCATTACGAGCCCTGATTCAAAATGGTCATGTGATTAATGTTGTCATTGTGACAAAGAGACATCACAAGTGGGAGTGTCCACCCAGATATATGCTGACTAGGTCTGTTTACCAGTTGGTACAGTCCACTGGTAGACTGGAATGGTCTGACCCAATCAGCATACATCTAGGTGATACAGTATGCTGACCCCCTCTTCCTCCTCCCCCATCTCGTTCACAGTGTTTCATTGTGCTTGTATATTTTATGCGCACGCTCACACATACGCATATTGATCCGTTTTGACAGGCTCCATTAGGCGGAGGAGACACCCGTTAGCTCGGTTTACAAGCCTGCGGTCTGGCTCAACTAAAGACTAAAGAGTCCTGGGAGACGGTCCGTTAGCACGCCGCCCAGAGTGGCGGGTGGGTGTTCTCCCTGTGTTCTCCCTGACAGACCACCTCAGCATCATGTACACACCGCAGTTTACCTACAGTTTATCTACGGTCTGTCACTCACGGGAGGGGAAAAAGGATATCGGGTATCAGCGATCAATCAAAGTCGAGGTTGTTCATCCACACTCTCGACGAAGAGGAGCCACGAGGACACTGTGGCCAGCGACCCCTCTGTACTGTAACTTCGGTTATCGGCTTATTCCTGTTCAGCGGAGCTGGTGTCTTTATATAGGACGATGGGTCCATCACATTAGTCTCACACACACACGCACACAGAAAACATGGGGACTTCGAGTGCAACCTAGATGTGGATCGAGTGTACGCCGCGTGCACAACACGTGTGCACCAGACACCCACTCACACATATTGGATAAAGACAGAACAGATCCACAACGCCGCCACCACTAGGCTAGCGGCTTCTGAAAACATCCTACGCAAGAGTCACTCTTTTAACAAAAGCAATGTGTCATTTCTATGTGCCAATAATAACAGTAACACAATAACAGACTGATTGCCTCCCAGGCCAAAATGCTCTGGGTCTACCAATAGGATCGGCCCCAACTCTGTGCAAGATGCCCCAATACCCTGGCCTGTTACCTCCCTGGTATCTGAATTCACTGTGAGGTCACAGTGGAGTGTGTGTGGCTGGTCCAGCTTAAGCTGCCTCACCTGGCCCCAGGCAGGCTGACTACACTCTGGGTGCTGAGGTGAGGCTGCACACCTGTGGTGCGCTTGGGCGATCCAGGCAAACACAGGTGACACCTGCCTGCCATCACCCACACACTCAGGGGAGAGAGAGAGAGAGAGAGAGAGAGAGAGAGAGAGAGAGAGAGAGAGAGAGAGAGAGAGAGAGAGAGAGAGAGAAAGAGAGAGAGAGAGAGAGAGAGAGCGAGAGAGCGAACGCTGACATGTCAGCATGTAACACCTGCTCTGCCAGCAAAACTTTAACTCTGCAAGACACCGGGTTCTACAGAACATCTACCTGACTGTGTCCTGGTGCTGGTGATCAGAGGAGCCCGGAAAGCCACTCTGCTGGTGTGGAGCAGCCAGGAGCGACTGACGAAGAGCATCGAGAATAGCAGATGACAGCAGCAGACGATATGAATAACAAGTGCCGAGTTGAGCGGGCAGCGGCAACAGCAACAGCAACAACGCTCGCCAAGATTACAATGTCTGTAATCGTCTCTTCAGAGCCAACTGGCTGCTGGGGAATCCTAATTACAGGTTGTCCCTGAAGAAACGCACACACACAAGCACACAGCCGCGGCAAACGGGAAACACAAGGCCGACAATACACAACAACACCGTTCTCTCTAAACACATGAACACATACGCTACTGTCCTGAAGACGACCAATCAGGTCTTGTCACAAGGGCAGTTCACTGTGGAAAAGCCATCGTCCACAGAAATAAGGGACATTGTTTGCCTCTCTGATGTTTGGCAGGATGGTGACGAGAGAGTCTAACCCTGCATGGTTCTGGAGGGTGAAGCACCACAGGGTCAGGGGATGCCCAGTCCAGGTGCAAAATCACCATCAAAACATAACATTTGCATTCATCCCCCGCTGGCAGGTAAAAAGACGACATTTTAAAAGTTAATTCTGGCCCCTGGGTGATGATGTAGGAGGGACGCAGGAGGAGCTGACCCCCTAACTGGTTTTTTCATCATCTTGTCATCTCTACCATACCTACACATCTCCACGGATACAAGATGGAGTATCTCATAATTCATTGCTTGATAGTCAATGTATAATCAGTTTAACGATGCAGAGAATCATTTTGTCACAGATCAATGTGTGTTGTACGCAATTTTAATTTGAGCCACCCTAGGATTGCGAGTTCACTCTATGGTGTATATTCATTCTCGCTCAGTTCCCCACTGTTATGAGCTCTGGGTAAATCGTGGTTTAAACAGCGATATGTTGTTATGTGAGCTAGTGTGAGGTTACACATGGCACGCAGAGCCAACGAGGAATTAGATAATGGTTTTCAGAAAACGCTCAACTCTGCCCCAACGACGATCCGAAAGAGCAGAACTCTGTAACTACAACAACGCTATGTTATTTGCTGCTGACGGCCACAAAAACATGTACTCATTTCACGTGTTGCGCAACTGGACCCGGAGGCAGCCAAATACTCCACACAACACAAGTCACAAGTCAAATGTTTTTCCACACAAAATGTTCACCAACAATTTTTGCGACCTAGAAACAAGATGGAGGCCAGATAAAAACAAACGTACAACGAAGAAACTTAAAAGCAACAAAAGCCGCTCAGCTGATCCAACGGTCAGCTGGTCTGATATTGGCTAATGTGCCATCAGACTGAAGTGATGAAGATGTGCTAGGAAGCAACAAAACATCTGAGGTGATCAGATGTGAGCAGCATCGGTGTAAAATAGCCTCATAAATCTGTCATAAAAGATCTCTCTCTCTCTCTCTCTCTCTCTCTCTCTCTCTCTCTCTCTCTCTCTCTCTCTCTCTCTCTCTCTCTCTCTCTCTCTCTCATAGCAGTGGTAGATTGATAGAGGTTAGCAGAGAGGGTATTTAGATGATGTATTCTAGTCACTCCAGGCATCAGGTCTGTGTGGGCTGACTGCTGCCAGTCAAAGAGACAGATGCGGGTCTCAGGAGTCAACCCCGCTCTGTCTTTATGCCGTTTTTTACATTTGAACCACGCTGTTTGACCCACACTTTCCTTTTTTTGACTCAGCTGGGCAATCATTTTATGGTGTGACAATGTAAGAGAACAAAGTCATGTCTGATCGTATCTATAGATGATGGTTTAAGACATGGGTCTTCATCATCAAGTATATTTTGTAGCGTGTAACAGAGGTCAAACTCCCAAACTGATTTATTGGTTCCCACACAAGGTCATGTTCCCTACTGCCAAACGGAGCCTGAAGAAGTATTTATTTTAATACAGCCAAACTGAGATACAGGCCTAGCTATCTTAGAAGCCATAGAAGCCACAGAACATAAGACTAAATGCACAAGCTTCTGTTCCTTTCGTGTAGTTATAGCGTCGTGTAGATCATTATATATATATCTATGCCACTTATAAAAATGCCACTTGGTGGACAATTTTATCCAAAGCACCTTGCAGTACAGAGAATGCTTGAAGCACGGGTGGCCCCAGTGGGACTCGAACCCCTAACCCCGGCGGTGTTGAATTGCTATGCTCTAATAGTTGGGCTAGAAAGGACCATTATTCTTATTACCACACCATTTGCTATAGCTGTGTTCTTCTTCCAGGTTCCAGCGTCGTCTTTGTGTTATTTTGGGTGAATTCCATTTCAATGAGACATAACTCTTCCGCCGTCCACGTCAACCTGTCCTGTACCCTCCCATTTGTCTCCCTGAAGCCATAGCCGCTGCAAGGCTGCTTGTAATGTATTGAGACGCGTGTTTCAGCAGTGGTCAGCCGTGTGTCCACACCGCCGAAACTAATAAACACATTTTACTATTCAGTCCTTCAGCAGATGCCTTGCTTTAAAAACCTTGACTTGCAGTTGGTTAAACGGGAGTCAACCCTCATTGATTTCACCATTTAAGAACAATCCTTATTCACAATGGTGATGAGTGACAAAGTTACACGATACATTTCCATGAGAGTGATGAAAAACCAAAACATTAACAACGATACCAACAACAACTAAAAGAATTCAGGTGAGATCAGGTGTTTGAATTGGTTAATGAGTGGCAATAAGAAAAAATGCATTACAATTAGTTCAAGTTAATCAAGGAAAGACAGGTCATTAAGGAGCACATTATGGATTAGACTTCTTAGGCTCAAGGATGCCTACAGTCAGAGACCAGACTAACACCCTATAGCCACCCTATATTTTGACGACACACTTACACTATTGTATCCTATCACTTTTCTTTCTTGGGTGAATTACCAACCGCAAAAGCATCAGTACTTATTGTAATGACCATTGAAGCGCCATCCATTTATCGGGTGGCGCGACCATAACAAATAAAAAAAAACATGTAGTAGGGCAGGCAACAATTAATTAATTGCTCCAACGATTCTTCTAAGAATATAACCTGGCTGTCACATCGCTTCTCCTCATGGAGATTAATGGTGTGGAGGAGCAGGACTAAACAAACGTGGAGCATACCATTGTGCCTGACCCCTCTCTCTAGCCGGACCACATAGTAAGCAAGCAAGCAAGACGGTAACAACATGGATAGACCACCATTCAACCCGCTTCCAAATGGGGGGAAATTGTACCGGAAAAAGCAAAAAATACACTTGATATTGCATTTGCTTTACAGCCCCTAGGTTCATCGTACGGAACAGTAAGGCCTAAATGTACAATTTTGATAATCTGTATCAGGGGAATACATGTGCAAAAAGAAAAAAGGTATAGCCCTTGCCCGAAGAAAGCTTTAGCGTCGCCGACTAAATTAGCAATTTATCGGAAACTTTGGACATTGGGGTTTGAGCCCAGAAACCATTTTGGCAAACCCCCCAACACGAGACCATCTTGGCTCCGTACGTGACCCCCCTGCACACGCCCTTCAAGTCACTTTCAGTCGCAGCAGCTCCAAAGAAACAGGGGGACTGCCTCATTAAAGTCAGTGGAGGGTAGAGACTGGCGGCTCATATTAATTCTGTCCCCAGGTTCAACTCAATAGCAGTTATGTGTGGAGGAAGAGGCTCATATATATATAGGACTGTACATAGGCTCTCAGTGGCCAGCGTCACTCCACTCTGTCAGGGAGTGAATAAAAAGCCTTGACTCAAATCTGTGCTACTCTGATTAGCCTAACTGGCTTATCCAGCGATACCTGTCAGCCTGGAGGATCTGTGGGAGCACAGCCAGGCTCACTTGTGATACTAGAGCCCCCCCAGAAGCACAAGTGATCCTCCCTGTGTGGGTGCATCCAGTTATTGCCGTCTTGTCAACTACATCAAAATCTCAAATCTCTCAAATCTCAATTTACAGTACAGTCCCTTACAGCCCTCAGGTTTGCACAGCCTCCTGATAGACGAGCAGAGTCTAGCAGAGCCGTTTTTGGAGCAATTGTATTGTAGACAACATCTCTGTACCAAAAAACCCACTATTTCTTATTAATTACTCACTCTTCGGAATGCATCCGATAGAACGCTCAAAATAGCTTCACTCTGCACTGAAAAATGCAGTGTTTGTTTGGAGAGAGTGTGTGCATGTGTGCGTGCGTGTGCGTGCGTGTGTGTGTGTGTGCGCGTGTGTGTGTGTGTGTGTGCATGTGTGTCACAAGTTTCTTGTGGGATGGATGAGACTGTAAATGGTACACTTGGTCTTTGTCTCAACATTCCTATCATTGCTTTCTTTTGCTAATGGACCCTGAATACTGTGAAGCGAGGGTGTGTGTGTGTGTGTGTGTGTCTGTGTCTGTGTGCGTGTGTGCGTGTGAATGTTTAAAAAGTCGCAAAGGAGAGGCCATGGCAAAAAAAAAGAGGAGAACTAATGGAATTCTAAAGCTGTGAAAATATGCCACAGAAACCTCAATGTGACAAACAAAACACTCTCAACACGCTCAACATCCAACTCCTGGACCAAATGCTGTCGGTTGGCCAACTTGGTGACTAAAATGGCGTTTTGGGACATGAATGCGTTTGGGATTACCTGGGAATGTTTAAGCGGAGCCGTGCGATTATATCACCGAGGACACAAAAATATAAAAAAGGCATACAATTGGCCCGGTTTTAAAGGCCATATTTGACCTCTTAACCTCAACTCAGGGTCAGTTGTATACCTCAGGTGGCCTGTGGATCCTAGGTCAACAGCCCTGTTTTAACCTTCCACGGTGTGTATTGGCATCACATGCAGGTTGCTATAGCTCGGTGGTCCTCCAACAGCAGTAGTCATGGTATGTAGGTGTCACACACACACCTATGTGCGGCTCTGTGACTCCATGTTAGATGGCGCTACCAGCCATCATATAAAGAGTCCTCCAGCTCTCCATGGGCCGCCATCTTGGTTCTAGTCGCTAGCTGAGTTCCCCCCCACCCAGCTAGCAATTAGAACCAAGATGGCCGTTAGGGTTACCAAGGCCCATAGTGCCTGGAAGAGGTTTCCGAGTTCATCTGGTTTATATAACCTCACCCACGGTGGGTGGCTATTGGGGGAACGCTACACATCCACAGCGACTCTCCACGCGTATCGGCAGAGCGATGCGTCTTTCGCAACATCGCCTTAAACGCTAACATATGCACCGCGTGGAGATGTGATGAGATACTCGGGGCGGTGTGTGTGGAGTGGAGTGTAGCGTGTGTGTCGGTGTAGTGTGTGTAGCATGTGGTGTATTGAGCGGTGTGTAGTGAATGTGTGTGTGTGTGTGTCTGTGTGCACGTTTATATGTATGTATGTGTGTGCGTGTATGCATGCGTGTGTGTGTATGTTTATATGTTATATGTATGTATGTGTGTGTGTGCATGTGTGCATGTGTGTGTGTGCCTGTGTGCATGTGTGTGCAGTGTATGTGTGTGTGTGTGTGTGTGTGTTGTGTACTATGAAGAACAATAGCCTCTGGCCCACACAGACATACAGTATACATATGAAAATAGGAACTTAATCAGAAAGGAAGGGCATGGCCACACGGGGTAGGATTTGATCCGTGATGCCACCAACACACCGGGACACCAACGCCTGGAAGGGGAACTCAGCCTTCACTCCGGTCCCTGTAATCTGGCGGGCAGCTGTTCAGATATTTTCAGCCGACATCGAAGCACAGAGCTCAGCATGTCTGCACACATGCAGAGTGTGTATGCATCACGGTGTGTATATATATATATATATATATATATATAAAGTATGTTGCACTGATAATGTTACGTGGCCAGCGATGTAGACTCGGGTGTCTGAGATAAAACAACGGTTTGTTTTTGCAAGAGAACACAGCAGCAATAGTGACTTCTCCATTTACACACACGCTACTTCGAGAGGTCAGGTCTGGCATTTGTCATCACGTGTTCATTTTCTGTTACATACGCAAGGATTAACCACAGAGTAGACGGCCTCCGTGGCAATACAATGCACAATAAGCAGCATCTATAGACGCACCACAAGGATGGCGGGGTTAACGGTCTCCTTCCCTGGTCTTCAATTACTAATTGGGCTTCCCGCGTAAATATAGGAAAATATACGCGTGAAGCACGAAAATAAATGAGGCCAAACATCAAAATAGATATCATATATAATAATAATTGGGCATATATTTAACTGTTTTTGGAAGGTTTTATTTTACCCGTATTTCAAACCTATGTGCATTCATTGTAGCCTCAGCCTCCCATAATAATAATAACAATAATAATAATAAATAATAATAATAATAATAATAATAATAATAATAATAATAATATTGTGATGGACCAGTGGGAAGGTGTAGCCTACAACGATACACGTTTAATTAAAAGAGCCCATTCAACGTAGCCTACTCAATTAAGATTTTATTTTTTTGCGTATTTCGTGTTATTTGCATCTCCCACAAAACAGCTTGATATTATTAAATTGACAGAAAGTTAACACATCACATAAACAGTATACCCTTATGCTCTTCGCCCATAAAACATATATATTCCTTCCTTGTATTATTGCAAACCACATGGATGAGAGGTGTAAGTGTAAACAGACGTGTAAAGAAATATATAAATATATAAATATATAAATATATATATATATATATATATATATATGCAAAACACAGTCGAGTCACCCCAAGATGTGCATGAAGTGTATCGATCAAGCGTTAGTCCGGGGTTAGTTTGCATGCATTTATTTCTGCATCTTCTCATGCACCGAGCTTACCTTTATCTTGACCCGATGAGATACTTTCTTCCTCTTTTGGATTTGCAACCTGTGTTATAATGGACGTGTGGTCCATGGAAACGAGGAGTGGGGGGGGTGGGGGGTGGGGGGGGGGTCTACTGTACAGTCCTTGTTGCACACATTGCACACGATTCAGTCTGTGGTGATCACCCGCAAAACCCCGCGTTGTTCGTCTATTCGACGCATTCCCCACCAAAAAAATCCTCTCAAATCATTGCGCCTATTGCAGCACCACGCGTCGATCCACCGCCGTGTGTCTCCTCTGGTGCTGGTGGTGCTGCTGCTGCTGCTGCTGGTGCTGGGTGGTGGTGGTGCTGCTGCTGCTGGTGGTGTTGTTGTTGTTGTTGTTTCTGCAGGCAGCTGTAGCCCCCGCCTCCCTCCCTCCCTTCCACGGCTTCTACTGTACTGTATGTACAGCACCCGGGCTGCCCAGTGGTGTGGTGGTGGTGATGGCGTAGAGGAGGAGGACCACCACTGGGGGTGTTTCCAGATTTTTTTTTTTATGAGGAATAGAAATGATCATCATCATCATCACGCAGCAACTGATTTGCTTTGCCGCGGCTGAATAATGAGTTCATGCAACAACAATAATGAGTAAATAAAATAGAAAAAAAAATGAAAAACCTAAATAGCTAGAGCTTAACGTGTCAGATGGCTCAAATCAAATGTTAACATGTGCAGATACACTGAGCAGTATATAGGATCGGATGAAAGCGGTCAGTGTAATGTAGGTCAGCCTGTGGGCGGCAGTGATGCAGCTGATGGATAGCGGACACCACAACACAACAGCTCCACAATCTCTCCTCACCACTGGACCACCAGTCTCACGTTGCTCTCTGTGTGAGCACGACTGGCCACCGCTTGGTGAAATCTGACCGTGTTGTAGCGAATCTCCTCTCTCTCACTCCACTCATAGTGTGTGCTTGTGTGTGTGTGTGTTGTGTGCGTTGAAGAGAAAGAGAGTCTCTCTTCTCTCTCCATTGTGTTTGTGTGTGTGTGTGTGTGCGTCTCTATCTCATAATATAGTGTGTATCTCTCTCCCTCTCTCAAAAACATAGAGAGAGAGCGAGAGAGAGTGAGTGTGTGTGTGTCTCTCCTCTCTCTCCCAGTGTGTGTGTATGTGTGTGTGTGTTCTCTCTCTCAAGATTCAAGAACTTTATTTGTCATATACACATACAGGATGTGCACTGAAATGAAAAGTCACAATGCTCAGCGGAATGTGCAAAAGAATACTATAGATAACTCATTACTCAGAATATTTACAGTAAAAAAAAGACCAGCATGAGAAATAAGACAAGAAATAAGACCAGCAGGAATGAGAAATAGATATTACAGAACAAGTACAAATAGCCAGAGGATCAAACATCCACACTATTTACAGTCTTTATAGCAGGGTGGTGAGGATCCTTCATGATCCGGCAGGCTCTGGTTTGACACCTCCTGAAGTACAGGTCCTGCAGGGTGGTGAGGATCCTTCATGATCCTGCAGGCTCTGGGTTGACACCTCCTGGAGTACAGGTCCTGCAGGCTGGGGACTGTAGTGCCAATAGTGTGCTCAGCCGCACGCACCACCCTCTGCAGAGCCCTCCTGTCCTGAGAGGAGCTGTTGCCGAACCAGGCAGTGATGCTTCCTCCAGGAGACTCAGAATTTCCTCACCTGCCTGAGGTGGTCATAATATAATGTGTAGGTCAGAGAGACCTATCAGAGAGATATCAGAGAGAGAGAGAGAGAGAATGTGTGTATCTTCCCATCTCTCTCTCTCTCTCTCTCTCTCTCTCTCTCTCTCTCTCTCTCTCATAATATCACGTGAGTGATGTTTTGGCATATTTTCAATTTGTTTGACCTAAATTTCCAGACAAAAGTACATTTCGATTAGATGACCAAATGTATGCAAAACCATTGGACTGATATGCTATTATTGGACTTATAATTACACATTAAACTTACACTATTGAATTGCTTTTCTTTTTGACTATTATTTCTTTTTCTGGACTATTGGATTATTTGACTATTATTGGATTTACAATCACACTAGACTTACACAATTGAATTATCTGACTATTGTTGGATAATTGGATTTACACCATTGGATTATTATTTTATTAATTTTTTTTGGACTATTATAGGATTTTTTGGACTATTGGACTATTGTGTTATTGGACTATTATCGGACTTGCAATTACATTAGATGTACAGGGGTAGACCTTTAATTACACTCGGGACTCAGCTACAGAGCACGCAGGCACTCTCATTGTACTGTCCTGTACTGGTCACTTATCATGTATCATTGTACTTTATCATCACATGTTGCTGCTACTATCGACTAGTTACCATTTGTATGCGAGGATAAGACGACTACTGTACTGGACAATTCTAATACATGTTTGCACCAATACTACTTTACTTTTTTACTATTACTTTTACTGTACGTATTATTATTACTCATTGTTCAGAGTTGTTTTTGTATTTATGTTTATAAAAATACTGTTCAGAAGAATACTTTTTATTGTACTTCCTACAGTACTTACTATGGACTATTACTAATTGTTTAGAATTTGTTTCGAAGAATACTGCAGGAGTGAACGGGGAACAAGTGCGCCTCTGCTGCCACCTCGTGGAACAAAAGTGACACGACACTCGGCGCTCTTCTGCAAGATGAAATACGATCCAGCAAGGCTACTTCACACGCAGTGTTCACATGATTACATGATATAGGACAATAAATAAATAATAATATAAATAATTTGTTCACGTTTTATATGCCTCGTTTCATACATTTCGTGGATGATTTTGAGATGACTTCTGTCGAATCTGCGGCCAGCACACACAACACAACACACATCACGTCACGTCGCGTTGTGTGTCGAAAGTGCCTCCCGCGTACCGAGCGCGTCGTTTACTTGCGTCCCACACAATTTCATCATTCTTTCCACTCCCCTGCCACCGCGGTCCATGCTGCGCAGCGTCACGTCGGCTCTGCTGAGGACCAGCGCCGAGCTCTCCGCCGTCTCCCTCCTGGTGCCGAAGGTCCGCTACCAGCTCCAGCACAGACCGCTGTCCCTGTCGGCCCCCTGGTGTCAGAAAAAGAAGAATAAGCAGCAGCAGCAGCAGAAGACGGGCAGCAAGAGTCTCTGGCAGCAGCAGCAGCTCTCCGTAGGACACAACATGGACGGTAACGTGGAAGAGATCCTCGCCCCGCTCAGGCTCGCCGTCAAGGAACAGGTGACGACACGACTGCGCACGACGCATCTGATTCATATGACTTGTTTTCGTTCAAGTGTTTGGTTGCAGCAGACGTACGCCGGCTATCGGTCAGTTCCCAGTTGACAATGAATGGGGGAGACGCTCCACGGTTAGCGCTGTGCACCCAGCAGCAGTCTCTCTCTCTCTCTCTCTCTCTCTCTCTCTCTCTCTCTCTCTCTCTCTCTCTCTCTCCAATGTGCTGCCACGTTTCAGCACACTGCTGTTCCCAGGGTATTTATAGGATGGATGAGTGGGCTTTAGGAAAACGCTTAAAGATTACATGGTGCAGCAACCGACTGTCCACAAAAGAGCGCAACATGTTCCGATGATGGATCAAATCAGACATTTTGCAAAACCACAGGATGACCACTTGCTTCAGGTTGGACTCTTTATGTTCCCCTTGTTTTCTGACTCGCCCTGTCTGTCTGTGCCTGCCTGCCTGTCTGTCTGTCTGTCTGTGTGTCTGTCTGCCTGTCTGTCTGTCTGTCCGTCCAGGGGAGCTGGTGCGTCAGATGAAGCAAGACGGCGCGCCTGACGTGGACGTCACTAAAGCTGTGGCCGAGCTGAAAGCAAGGAAGAGAACCTTTGAAGCGAAGGTCAGCTTATATTAACATCTACGACAGAAGAATGACACGTCATTGTCAAAGAAACACTTGTGTCAACGCTTATTATTCGTATTTCTTTTTATACATCCTTTGCAGGAACTGTCACTGCAGCCCAAGGATGACATAGTAGACCGAACAAAGATGGAAGACACCTTGAAAAGGCGATTTTTCTACGACCAGGCCTTCGCCATCTATGGAGGTTTGCGATTCCCACGGCTGCTGTTGATTATTCATATGCCAGTTGATAAAGAACCACAGATGGAGGGGCAGGATTATGTAGTCTGTGCTCAGCTGAAGGTTACTGGGTTCACAGCCTAACGTGTCAGCATCCTTGAGCAAGTTGCTTAACCCTGACTTGCTCCTGCTCTTGACAAGTTGAGGATACTGTACAAGCGAGTAGAGTGGAGCATTTCATATCTGGCAACCCGGTGTGTCGAAATGGGCGGTGGGGGGGGGGGAAGTCAGCTCTGAATAGTGACTCACACAGACTAGGGGTCGACCGATATCGGATCCGATATTCATCATTTTTCCGATTATTGGAATCGTTAATTTGTATGATCTGATCTCCTTGCGGCAAAATGCACTCCTTGCAGGCGGCTCTGATGCAGTCACCTCTCTCTGGCTCAATGTCCCGCCAGCAGCATTATTGGATCACGACATAAATACATCACTACATACATACATCACTACATACATACATACATACATACATACATACATACATACCCAGAAAAATCACTACATACATACATCACGGGTAAAAAAATTGCCAATCTGTAGGGAAGAGGTTGCCAATCACTCTGCAGTGTTTTGGCTCGACACACCCATTTATAGTATAAATGGGCGTTTTTTTTAATCCGTGATGTATAGCCAATCCAATAATGCTGCCGGCGGGACATTGAGGAGTGCATTTTGCATTTTAATCGGCAATCAGATCATACAAAATAACGATTCCAATAATGGGGAAAATGATGAATATCAGATCCGATTATCGACCCCTAATTACTAATAATCGGTATCGGTATCGGCCCAGACAAACCATATCGGTCGACCCCTAACACAGACCAAAACAAAAACAGACTTCCCCACCCCGAATGGACATTTCAAGGAGAACACACTGGCTGTAGCATTATTGGTGGAGCATATTTGCTTAATCTCAGATGACATCATGGCCATTTTATGATTTTTCATACAGTAAACGTGTTGCACATTGCACGATTTTTCAACGTGCTGTGATGACCTCCAGGTGTGAGCGGCCTGTACGACTTTGGCCCCGTGGGCTGCGCCCTGAAGAACAACATCCTGCAGATCTGGAGGCAACACTTCATCCAGGAGGAGCAGATCCTGGAGATCGACTGCACCATGCTGACCCCGGAGTCTGTGCTCAAGTAGGTGACCCCGCCCCCCCACGCGGTCAGCACTAGTAGCGCTCCCTGAACAAGGCCAGGGGGGGAGGAGGGCAGAAACTCCAGCGTCTTAAGCCACTATCCTCGTCTCCGTGGGCTCGGTTTGTTCTTGTTGACGTGAGCACTTTTCATCTGTTTTTGAAAGAGACGGAGGTGCGAAGTCACCCAGCAAAGTGGCAATCTGTTCCTCTGTGGACTTCCTCAAAAGACAGCAGACTTTGTGCTGACAGGGATAATAATTAATGGGAAGACAATGATTTAACTGCGTCTGCCAAATATGGACAAGCAATGAATATGTATACTTTATTCTGCGCGTTGTAACCTGTGAATGCAGTTTTTTGTCATCGGTCCTCATTGCGGCTTTAGTCTTCAGATCTGTTTCTGAATCATGGTGAGAAGCATGCAGTATATACTAAATCATGCAGTATATACTAAATCATGCAGTATATACTAAATCATGCAGTATATACAAAAGCCATGACCTTTGTTCTGTTAATTTTCCCCCGGCTAATATGTGTTAACCTTTCTTTGACCTCTGCGAAGACACTCCAGACAAACGGTGCCTTGTGGTTCTTGGAGGCGGCTGCTCAGTGCCGACCTGCAGGTTGTGATTGACCGGCACATATGACTGCATGGGAGCCGCCACTCCACGCTGCCTTCCATAGCCCGGTCACAGATACATTGATGATTGATCTGGTCATTGACGATGACGTACATTTGAATCCAAGGATCATGGCAATATCAATATCTGTGACCGGGCTATGGGAAGGCAGCGTGGAGTGGCGGCTCCCATGCAGTCATATGTGCCGGTCAATCACAACCTGCAGGTCGGCACTGAGCAGCCGCCTCCAAGAACCACAAGGCCACCGTTTGTCTGGAGTGTCTTCGCAGAGGTCAAAGAAAGGTTAACACATATTAGCCGGGGGAAAATTAACAGAACAAAGGTCATGGCTTTTGTATATACTGCATGATTTAGTATATACTGCATGATTTAGTATATACTGCATGATTTAGTATATACTGCATGCTTCTCACCATGATTCAGAAACAGATCTGAAGACTAAAGCCGCAATTGAGGACCGATGACCAAAAACTGCATTCACAGGTTACAACGCGCAGAATAAAGTATACATATTCATTGCTTGTCCATATTTGGCAGACGCGGTTAAATCATTGTCTTCCCATTAATTATTATCCCTGTCAGCACAAAGTCTGCTGTCTTTTGAGGAAGTCCACAGAGGAACAGATTGCCACTTTGCTGGGTGACTTCGCACCTCCGTCTCTTTCAAAAACAGATGAAAAGTGCTCACGTCAACAAGAACAAACCGAGCCCACGGGAGACGAGGATAGTGGCTTAAGACGCTGGAGTTTCTGCCCTCCTCCCCCCCCTGGCCTTGTTCAGGGAGCGCTACTAGTGCTGACCGCGTGGGGGGGCGGGGTCACCTACTTGAGCACAGACTCCGGGGTCAGCATGGTGCAGTCGATCTCCAGGATCTGCTCCTCCTGGATGAAGTGTTGCCTCCAGATCTGCAGGATGTTGTTCTTCAGGGCGCAGCCCACGGGGCCAAAGTCGTACAGGCCGCTCACACCTGGAGGTCATCACAGCACGTTGAAAAATCGTGCAATGTGCAACACGTTTACTGTATGAAAAATCATAAAATGGCCATTGATGTCATCTGAGATTAAGCAAATATGCTCCACCAATAATGCTACAGCCAGTGTGTTCTCCTTGAAATGTCCATTCGGGGTGGGAAGTCTGTTTTTGTTTTGGTCTGTGTTAGGGGTCGACCGATATGGTTTGTCTGGGCCGATACCGATTATTAGTAATTAGGGGTCGATAATCGGATCTGATATTTCATCATTTTCCCCATTATTGGAATCGTTATTTTGTATGATCTGATTGCCGATTAAAATGCAAAATGCACTCCTCAATGTCCCGCCGGCAGCATTATTGGATTGGCTATACATCACGGATTAAAAAAAACGCCCATTTATACTATAAATGGGCTGTGTCGAGCCAAAACACTGCAGAGTGATTGGCAACTCTTCCCTACAGATTGGCAATTTTTTTACCCGTGATGTATGTATGTAGTGATTTTTCTGGGTATGTATGTATGTATGTATGTATGTATGTATGTATGTAGTGATGTATGTATGTAGTGATGTATTTATGTCGTGATCCAATAATGCTGCTGGCGGGACATTGAGCCAGAGAGAGTGACTGCAATCAGAGCTGCCTGCAAGGAGTGCATTTTGCCGCAAGGAGATCAGATCATACAAATTAACGATTCCAATAATCGGAAAAATGATGAATATCGGATCCGATATCGGTCGACCCCTAGTCTGTGTGAGTCACTATTCAGAGCTGACTTCCCCCCCCCCACCGCCGCATTTCGACACACCGGGTTGCCAGATATGAAATGCTCCACTCTACTCGCTTGTACAGTATTCTCAACTTGTCAAGAGCAGGAGCAAGTCAGGGTTAAGCAACTTGCTCAAGGATGCTGACACGTTAGGCTGTGAACCCAGTAACCTTCAGCTGAGCACAGACTACATAATCCTGCCCCTCCATCTGTGGTTCTTTATCAACTGGCATATGAATAATCAACAGCAGCCGTGGGAATCGCAAACCTCCATAGATGGCGAAGGCCTGGTCGTAGAAAAATCGCCTTTTCAAGGTGTCTTCCATCTTTGTTCGGTCTACTATGTCATCCTTGGGCTGCAGTGACAGTTCCTGCAAAGGATGTATAAAAAGAAAATACGAATAATAAGCGTTGACACAAGTGTTTCTTTGACAATGACGTGTCACTCTTCTGTCGCAGATGTTAATATAAGCTGACCTTCGCTTCAAAGGTTCTCTTCCTTGCTTTCAGCTCGGCCACAGCTTTAGTGACGTCCACGTCAGGCGCGCCGTCTTGCTTCATCTGACGCACCAGCTCCCCCTGGACGGACAGACAGACAGACAGGCAGACAGACACACAGACAGACAGACAGGCAGGCAGGCAGACACACAGACAGACAGGCAGACAGGGCGAGTCAGAAAACAAGGGGAACATAAAGAGTCCAACCTGAAGCAAGTGGTCATCCTGTGGTTTTGCAAAATGTCTGATTTGATCCATCATCGGAACATGTTGCGCTCTTTTGTGGACAGTCGGTTGCTGCACCATGTAATCTTTAAGCGTTTTCCTAAAGCCCACTCGTCCATCCTATAAATACCCTGGGAACAGCAGTGTGCTGAAACGTGGCAGCACATTGGAGAGAGAGAGAGAGAGAGAGAGAGAGAGAGAGAGAGAGAGAGAGAGACTGCTGCTGCTGCTGGGTGCACTGGGAGCGTCTCCCCCATTCATTGTCAACTGGGAACTGACCGATAGCCGGCGTACGTCTGCTGCAACCAAACACCTGAACGAAAACAAGTCATATGAATCAGATGCGTCGTGCGCAGTCGTGTCGTCACCTGTTCCTTGACGGCGAGCCTGAGCGGGGCGAGGATCTCTTCCACGTTACCGTCCATGTTGTGTCCTACGGAGAGCTGCTGCTGCTGCTGCCAGAGACTCTTGCTGCTCGTCTTCTTCTGCTGCTGCTGCTTATTCTTCTTTTTCTGACACCAGCGGGCCGACAGGGACAGCGGTCTGTGCTGGAGCTGGTAGCGGACCTTCGGCACCAGGAGGGAGACGGCGGAGAGCTCGGCGCTGGTCCTCAGCAGAGCCGACGTGACGCTGCGCAGCATGGACCGCGGTGGCAGGGGAGTGGAAAGAATGATGAAATTTTGTGGGACGCAAGTAAACGACGCGCTCGGTACGCGGGAGGCACTTTCGACACACAACGCGACGTGACGTGACGTGATGTGTTGTGTGTTGTGTGCGCTGGCCGCAGATTCGACAGAAGTCATCTCAAAATCATCCACGAAATGTCTGAAACGAGGATATATAAAACGTGAACAAATTATTTATATTATATCACGTGTCATGTGTATCATGTAATCATGTGAACACTGCGTGTGAAGTGGCCTTGCTGGGTCGTATTTCATCTTGCAGAAGAGCGCCGAGTGTCGTGTCACTTTTGTTCCACGAGGTGGCAGCAGAGGCGCACTTGTTCCCCGTTCACTCCTGCAGTATTCTTCGAAACAAATTCTAAACAATTAGCAATAGTCCATAGTAAGTACAGTAAGAAGTACAATAAAAAGTATTCTTCTGAACAGTATTTTTATAAACATAAATACTAAAACAATTCTGAACAATGAGTAATAATAATACGTACAGTAAAAGTAATAGTAAAAAAGTGACAAGTAAAGTAGTATTACTCCGGCTGTTGGTGCAAACATGTATTAGAATTGTCCGTGTGCAGTACAGTAGTCGTCTTATCCTCGCATAAAAATGGTAACTAGTCGATAGTAGCAGCAACATGTGATGATAAAGTACAATGATACATGATAAGTGACCAGTACAGGACAGTACAATGAGAGTGCCTGCGTGCTGTGTAGCTGAGTCCCGAGTGTAATTAAAGGTCTACCCCTGTAAATCTAATGTAATTGCAAGTCCAATAATAGTCCAATAACACAATAGTCCAATAGTCCAAAAAATCCAATAATGTCCAAAAATAAATAAATAATAATAATAATAATCCAATGGTGTAAATCCAATTATCCAACAATAGTCAGATAATTCAATTGTGTAAGTCTAGTGTGATTGTAAATCCAATAATAGTCAAATAATACAATAGTCCAATAGTCCAGAAAAAGAAATAATAGGCAAAAAGGAAAGCAATTCAATAGTGTAAGTTGAATGTGTAATTATAAGTCCAATAATAGCATATCAGTCCAATGGTTTTGCATACATTTGGTCATCTAATCGAAATGTACTTTTGTCTGGAAATTTAGGTCAAACAAATTGAAAATATGCCAAAACATCACTCACGTGATATTATGAGAGAGAGAGAGAGAGATGGGAAGATACACACATTCTCTCTCTCTCTCTCTCTGATATTGAGAGAGAGAGGAAGAGACCTACACATTATATTAGACCACCTATGCTGGTGAGTGGAAATCTGAGCATCCTGACAGGAAGCATTACTGCCTGGTTCAGCAACAGCTCCTCTCAGGACAGGAGGGCTCTGCAGAGGGTGGTGCGTGCGGCTGAGCACACTATTGGCACTACACTCCCCAGCCTGCAGGACCTGTACTCCAGGAGGTGTCAACCCAGAGCCTGCAGGATCATGAAGGATCCTCACCACCCTGCAGGACCTGTACTCCAGGAGGTGTTGAACCAGAGGCTGCAGGATCATGAAGGATCCTCACGACAGAAGATGACACGTCATTGTCAAAGAAACACTTGTGTCAACGCTTATTATTTTTTTTTTACATCCTTTGCAGGAACTGTCACTGCAGCCCAAGGATGACATAGTAGACCGAACAAAGATGGAAGACACCTTGAAAAGGCGATTTTTCTACGACCAGGCCTTCGCCATCTATGGAGGTTTGCGATTCCCACGGCTGCTGTTGATTATTCATGTGCCAGTTGATAAAGAACCACAGATGGAGGGGCAGGACTATGTAGTCGATGCTGTGCTCAACTCCCAGCTGAAGGTTACTGGGCACAGCCTAACGTGTCAGCATCCTTGAGCAAGTTGCTAAATCCCGACTTGCTCCTCCTCTTGACAAGTTGAGGATACTGTACAAGCGAGCAGAGTGGAGCATTTCATATCTGGCAACCCGGTGTGTCGAAATGCGGCGGTGGGGGGGGGGGAGTCAGCTCTGAATAGTTGACTCACACAGACTAAGGGGTCGACCGATATCGGATCCGATATTCATAATTTTTCCGATTATTGGAATCGTTAATTTGTATGATCTGATCTCCTTGCGGCAAAATGCACTCCTTGCAGGCGGCTCTGATGCAGTCGCCTCTCTGGCTCAATGTCCCGCCAGCAGCATTATTGGATCACGACATACATACATCACTACATACATACATCACGACATACATACATACATTACATACATACATACATACATACCCAGAAAAATCACTACATACATACATCACGGGTAAAAAAATTGCCAATCTGTAGGGAAGAGGTTGCCAATCACTCTGCAGTGTTTTGGCTCGACACGCCCATTTATAGTATAAATGGGCGTTTTTTTTAATCCGTGATGTATAGCCAATCCAATAATGCTGCCGGCGGGACATTGAGGAGTGCATTTTGCATTTTAATCGGCAATCAGATCATACAAAATAACGATTCCAATAATGGGGAAAATGATGAATATCAGATCCGATTATCGACCCCTAATTACTAATAATCGGTATCGGTATCGGCCCAGACAAACCATATCGGTCGACCCCTAACACAGACCAAAACAAAAACAGACTTCCCCACCCCGAATGGACATTTCAAGGAGAACACACTGGCTGTAGCATTATTGGTGGAGCATATTTGCTTAATCTCAGATGACATCATGGCCATTTTATGATTTTTCATACAGTAAACGTGTTGCACATTGCACGATTTTTCAACGTGCTGTGATGACCTCCAGGTGTGAGCGGCCTGTACGACTTTGGGCCCCGTGGGCTGCGCCCTGAAGAACAACATCCTGCCAGATCTGGAGGCAACACTTCATCCAGGAGGAGCAGATCCTGGAGATCGACTGCACCATGCTGACCCCGGAGTCTGTGCTCAAGTAGGTGACCCCGCCCCCCCCCCCCCCCCCCCCCCCCCCCCCCCCCCCCCACGCGGTCAGCACTAGTAGCGCTCCCTGAACAAGGCCAGGGGGGAGGAGGGCAGAAACTCCAGCGTCTTAAGCCCACTATCCTCGTCTCCGTGGGCTCGGTTTGTTCTTGTTGACGTGAAGCACTTTTCATCTGTTTTGAAAGAGACGGAGGTGCGAAGTCACCCAGCAAAGTGGCAATCTGTTCCTCTGTGGACTTCCTCAAAAGACAACAGACTTTGTGCTGACAGGGATAATAATTAATGGGAAGACAATGATTTAACCGCGTCTGCCAAATATGGACAAGCAATGAATATGTATACTTTATTCTGCGCGTTGTAACCTGTGAATGCAGTTTTTTGTCATCGGTCCTCATTGCGGCTTTAGTCTTCAGTATCTGTTTCTGAATCATGGTGAGAAAGCATGCAGTATATACTAAATCATGCAGTATATACTAAAGCCATGACCTTTGTTCTGTTAATTTTCCCCCGGCTAATATGTGTTAACCTTTCTTTGACCTCTGCGAAGACACTCCAGACAAACGGTGCCTTGTGGTTCTTGGAGGCGGCTGCTCAGTGCCGACCTGCAGGTTGTGATTGACCGGCACATATGACTGCATGGGAGCCGCCACTCCACGCTGCCTTCCATAGCCCGGTCACAGATACATTGATGATTGATCTGGTCATTGACGATGACGTACATTTGAATCCAAGGATCATGGTAATATCAACCTGTCTCAGTTAAACAAGTCTTTTTAATCTCTCAGGACATCTGGGCACGTGGACAAATTTGCGGACTACATGGTGAAGGACGTCAAGAACGGGGAATGCTTCAGGGCTGACCATCTCCTCAAAGGTACGTCCCACACCAGATATCCCTTCAGACCAATGCAGCGTTGCACCCCTTCAGGATATAATCTGTTTTGTGGTTTTGTGTGAAAAGTTGCATCCACAACATCCCACATCCACGATAAAGAGAAAGCTTCACACTTGCTGCCTGTGCTCGCGTGTCCCCAGCCCACCTGCAGAAGCTGATGTCTGATAAGAAGTGTGCGGCTGAGAAGAGGGCAGAGATGGAGGATGTGGTCACGCAGGTTTGTCCCTCTTACGTCTTTAATGTAAACAAGGCGATGGTTCGATCCAGTGGTTTTACCTCCCATTCTTCCTTTTTCCAGATGGACAACTTCACTCAGGAAGAGCTTACAGCACTTTTTGTACAGTACAACGTCAAGTCCCCCACCAACGGCAACGACCTCACCCCACCCATTTCCTTCAACCTGATGTTCCAGACCTCCATTGGTCCCGGGGGGAATATGCAAGGGTACGGGGCCAGTGGCAGACCTCTTCCTCATCATCGCAATTCGTCTCATGGTGTCTCGTCTAAATTAATGATATAATTCCAACCGTTTTCAGCTATTTGCGGCCCGAGACCGCTCAGGGAATCTTCCTGAACTTCAAGCGCCTGCTGGAGTTCAACCAGGGAAAACTCCCCTTCGCTGCCGCCCAGATCGGCAACTCCTTCAGGAATGAGATCTCCCCTCGCTCCGGACTCATCCGTGTCAGGTGGGTAAGCCCCTCTGTGCTCTGTAAGAGCTTCTAATTAGAATATGGAGCAGAGGCTGAGATATTGTGTGCCTCGTGGTTCCCAAAGACTGCTGCAAAGTCCATAGCCTGGATGCAGATGCACTGAGGACTTGTGTTTCAATGGATGCCACCAAGTGGACAACCGTTGAACTGTCAACCTCATGGTTAAATGTGTTCTTTTAGAGCTTCTTAATGACTCCAAAACGACATCTCTCCCATCCAGGGAGTTCACCATGGCGGAGATCGAGCACTTTGTGGACCCCACCGAGAAGGTCCACCCCAAGTTCTCCAACGTGGCGGACCTGGACATCACACTGTACTCCTCCAAGGCCCAGACCAGCGGCCAGTCGGCCCAAATCATGAGGCTGGGGGACGCCGTGGAGCAGGTACGAAAGATTTGGGAAAGCCCACCGATTCGTTCCTTCACTGTAAAAACCTGACATGGGTACACAACAATAACTTCTCCAGCTTCTCAAAGGGTAAGGAGAACCTGCAAAAAAATATAATGCAGACAGCAAAAAAAAACAAAACATCAAAACATTTCTCACTCCGTTCTCTCTCTTTTTCCCCTCCCCCCAGGGAGTCATCGATAACTCCGTCCTGGGGTATTTCATCGGAAGGATCTACCTCTACCTGACCCGAGTGGGCGTGGCCAAAGACAAGCTCCGTTTCCGCCAGCACATGGACAACGAGATGGCCCACTACGCCTGTGACTGCTGGGACGCAGAGACCAAAACCTCCTACGTACGTTGGACCACCTTCGCTACTTAACTTAACATTCAGTCGTTCGGCAGTCTTGTCATGGATGGACACTCCCACTTGTGAGGTCACTACTAGGGGATAGTCACATGACAATTTTGACGGCTTGGTGTGCTCACACTCACACCTGGTGGTAAAATAGGGGCCCTTTTAATAATGTTAACTATTTGTTGAACCTACTACAATAATGAATGAAGTACTGTAAGGGAACTGCCAATCAAATGCCAAGTTGCCACCCATAGGCCGGTTTTAATCACATGTTTGCACCTCTGGAGCCATTGCGTTAGTTTTGTCTCGGACATAAGATTGCTTTTTCAGATTTGCGTCCCTTTCTCTGCAGGGATGGATCGAGATCGTGGGCTGTGCTGACCGCTCGTGCTTCGACCTGATGTGCCACGCGCAGGCTACCAAGGTCCCGCTGGCGGCCGAGAAGCCACTTAAAGAGCCCATATCCTTGCCATGATGTCGTTGTGTCCCGTGACACGTATTTGGTTATGTAGCAAACGCTGTTATCCAAAGGGACTTGCAGCCTTTTTATAAATACATTTTTTAGATGGATCCTTTACATGAGGAGGCAAGAGTCAAGAATTATGCCCTCACCACTGACTGCACGGCCCAGGCCCTGCCCCCCCCCCTTGTTGATAAAACCACGCCCTCAAGGGCCGTGGAGTCGAGTGTCCATCCATCTTCCCCGAGTCAGCCGTCCTTGACTTCCCCACACAAAGTCGTGAACGTGGTCCAGTTCGAGCCCAACAAGGGGGCCATCGGGAAGGCCTACAAGAAGGACGCCAGACTGGCCATGGAGTACCTGGCGAAGTGCGACGACGACGTCATCACGGAGCAGGAGAAGCTGCTCACCGAGACCGGGTGAGCGCGGGCCAATTGTCACTCGTTCGCTCTAAGATGTAAGTACACAGTGCTGACCCTGCAGGTGGTGATGCAGAGGAGGAGCTGCCACTTCCATAGCCCCGTTTGCAGATGCACTGATGTATCCGTTGACATGATCTACATGTTGGTGGAGGGTGGGCACCCCCTAGTGGCCGGCCGTTGTAATTTCGGCCTCATTTACGTCTGCGCATGGGGTGGCGAGGCAAGCTTCTTCTGAGTCATTGAGTTAAAGCCAAAGTTTTTCAACTACACATGACGGTAACAATGTTTTCATCTTAAATGGCCGCAATCACAGCTGTCAAGTATGTGTGACACTGCAAATCTGGAAATAAATGGCCACATTTAAAGTATTTATGGAGATTTATAAAGTACGAAAGCAAGTATGTCCAGGCAGCAGTATACATTTGATGCGAATGGATGATTTCATATGATGCATGGCAATGTGTCATTAATGTTGCGCTGGGTTCTTCCAACTCCTCCAGTGAGTTCATCATCGAGGCGGAGGGCAAGTCCTTCAAGCTCACCAAGGACATGGTCAGCGTCAAGCGGTTCCAGAAGACTTTGCACGGTGAGAGAATCGACGCGAGCACCAGCCGCTAAAACGCAAATGACAACTAACGACGCACATACACACACACACGCTTTGTGTTAACTCTGCCGGTGGTCTTTTTGTCTCCTCCACAGTGGAGGAGGTGGTCCCCAACGTGATCGAGCCATCGTTCGGCATCGGCCGCATTATGTACTCCATATTAGAGCACACATTCCACGTCAGGGAGGGAGACGAGCAGAGAACGGTGAGGAGACGGCAAAGGCTTAGCGCTCTGGTGCCCGGGGTTGTTGTCACTCCCCCCCGAATAAAATCATTGTTTTGGCTATGATTTGGCGACCCATTTGCAATACACCCTCCCAGTTTTGCGGATGGTTGCTCTGGTGTATTGTAGTGGTCTGAGTGTTCCACAATGTGTCCACAGCCTGCCGACCTGTAGTATGTCAAGTCGTTTTGGATGAAAAAGTCTCTTTAAAAAAAAAAGGCCTAAGCTTGATGAGTTCTGTATTCAGTCAGTGTTACTTATTGTTTGTCTGTTCTTTTTTTTTTCTGCAGTTTTTCAGCTTCCCTGCCACCGTCGCTCCCTACAAATGTTCCGTCCTTCCCTTGAGCCAAAACCAGGAGTTTGTGCCTTTTGTAAAAGAGTTATGTAAGTACCCACATGACTGTGGTTCACCAGGCTGTCTTTCACTGTGTGTGTACTAGTAGTACTCCACAGCCATTTTGTGCAGTCTCTTACACGAACACTTTCTTCCTCCTCCTCCCTCAGCGGAGGCGATGACCAAATCGGCGTGTCCCACAAGGTGGACGACTCGTCGGGCTCCATCGGCCGTCGCTACGCGCGCACGGACGAGATCGGCGTGGCCTTCGGCATCACCGTGGACTTTGACACCGTGAACAAGACGCCGCACACCGCCACGCTGAGAGACCGTGACTCCATGACGCAGATCAGGGCAGAGGTACGGGAACTTGATTCAGCGGATGACTATGGTCGTGTCCACAATAATGCAGAAGTGTTTTAAGAAGGTTTTTATCCCCCCCCACCCCACCACTGATCTGGCCTTCCGTCAACACTAAAACATCTCCAAAGTGGATATGTCGCTGCGGTGTAACTGAGGAAAACTGCATACTTTTGGTTTTACACTGATGTATTATCGTGAAATGATCCAGACATTGGCATCCGTTGGTTCTGGGAGTTCTGGGCAGAATGGCAGACGGCATTAACTGAAACTGGTGGAGGGGAGTGGGAGGTATCGCATCTTGGAAACCACGTACCACACGGTTCACTGCTTGAACTTTTATTCACCCGTGAGCAGGCTTAGCTGCACAGCGGAGACTTCTGTTCTGGTTGAGCATGTGTGAGTCACCTTGCTAATTTGTAGTGCCTGCCTGGATTGGGCACATTGTACAATGGCTTGTTAAACACCCTGCGGCTACTAGTGTCTGACCATGTTTTCAGTCGTCTCTGCCTTTGTTATCAAGTAGGCAGTTGAGCTAATCCTGCATAATGTGTACATTTTCTACTGGCGCCGTTTACTCCCATCTAATTACAATGACATTTTAGAATTAGATTTTTCTCAATGACCACGCAGTCCGACTCATTAAAAACGTTTCTCTGACGACTGTTGTCTGAAATATGATGGAGCTGTAAGACTTCATTAATTGACATGCAACAATGTTTCTCCAACAACCCTCCTGTCCTCCTGTAACACCCCCCCCCCCCCCCCCCAGGTCAGCGAGTTGCCGGGCATCATCCGGGACCTGGCCAGTGGCAGCTTGACCTGGGCCGAGGTCCAGAGCAAATACCCCGTCTTCGAAGGGCAGGAGACCAGCAAGAAGGACACGGTCGAGGAGTAGACACCGCCCTCCACCTGCTCCACCCTCATCCATCTGCCACTTAAACCCCTAATAAATGACAACGTATACAGACATTCGACACCCCCCCCCCCCCCCCCATAGGAACAAAAATCACATGCATCCTGTCGTGCTGCGTGGGAACAATGAAGGGGTCGTCCCCCCCTGCCAGTTCGTAACCACGGCGATCACTACATGCTAAGTATTGTCATGTCGAGGGAGATCTGCACACTAACTACTACAGCAGGTGGGGGGGGGGGCGGGGCTTGTTCTCGTGGGAAACACCTGTGCTTCGAGAGACACCATCCTGCTGCAGCATGTTTTCTAAAGGGATATCAGAACTCATTCAGGCTGAACGGTGTGTGTCGGCGGTGGCCTCCACTGTTCCATGGTACAATTTAAAACGGGATGAGTTCGCCTATTGGGGGAATTTCGGTTCAATAAAACGGCACTTAATGGAAGAGGGTGTGTGTGTGTTTTGCGTTGTGTATTTGCCTGGTTTCTGGTGGGGACCTATTTTCAGCTATTAGCTTAGTGAGCAAGAATTGTGTTTGATTATACACTTCTAGTTTGCTCCAATATAAATAACAGCATGTGCAATATGTAACATATGTTACAATAACATTTGAAATGCTCAGACATTTTGTATACCCCATGTATAATATAGTATTTATTAGCTTATAAATATTTATCTTATCTATAAAAGTATAGTATTTATCTAAGTATAATATATTATCTTTAAGCCAATAGTGGGCAAAGTACGACTGTTGTCACTCCCCTTTGCACCTGTCTTGGAGGAAATAATACATTTGAATTTCAGTCAGTCCTAACATTACCTTCCTTGCTTACCAGAAGTGCCTTCTAAATATGTTTTGAAAAACGACATGAAAATGGCCTAAAACCTAAGCTTGGATTAGAAGTCTTGCACCTTTTAGTGGCAAGTACCTCACTAATTGAACACATAAGTCAAATATTGAATGAGGTTTAATCTTCTACCTCTCTATCCATCATTTGAAGTATGAACCCGTTGACCTCTGCTTCAACTTTATAGGTACTTCTGGTGAACTATTTTATAGGGATCACGTTCTACATCCCCTTAGGTTTTCTTGTCACTTCAACTTCACACACACACACACACACACAGGGCAATGCTGCATTTCTGGACTGGCTGAATTCGTTTGAGCCACAGGGGGACATTTCCCTTTAATACTTTGATGTTAGATTTCTGTTTCAATGTAAGAGTTTCGATTTGCGCGAATAGCTCGACCTTTACAGTAACACACACACACACACACACACACACACACACACATGTTCTCAGAGTTGTACAACCTGTGTGCAAACAAATCATAAAACAAAGCTATGGTCCATACTGTTCAATAAGTAAGAGATTTGCACACACACACACACACACACACACACAAAGATAGAAACAGACAGCCACACACACACACAAAGATAGAAACAGACAGCCACACACACACACACACACACACACAAAGATAGAAACAGACAGCCACACACACACGCGTATGCATATACCGTCTTAACTAGGACCCGCCCCTTCTCATATTCTACAGGAGCTGAGCTGATGCAACACAAGCCCAGAGTAACCATTGTGTAGCTCAGACTCCACTCCGCGCACAACACAACAGAGACCAGGACAGAACAGACAGAACCCAGCGCGTCCCGTCCAGCAAAGAGTCGCCTACGTGTCATGATGGAAGAAGCGCTGGCCCCTCTGAGAGAAGCTGTGAGGCAACAGGTGAGTCATGCAATGTAATGTAATGTAATGTTATCTAATGTAATGTAATGTAATGTTATCTAATGTAATGTTATCTAATGTAATGTAATGTATCCTAGAATGACATCTGTTGATCCGTATCTTATATACAGTATACTACTCATACTGCACCCATCAGCGCAGTGGGTTGGAGTTATGTTGCCACATACCACACGCAAACTCTCCTTGCAAAGTCTTTTTGCAAACGAGTTAAAATGCATCAATATGTAATATATATGTGATATATGTGATATATAGTAATATATATTAATATATATGTGAACTACATGGTGTCCTTTGAAGGGCGAGTTGCTGCGTCTCTTGAAGGAGCAGGGCGCCGCGGAGCAGGACGTCAGTAGAGCCGTCGCGGAGCTGAAAGCGCGCAAGAGGATCCTGGAAGCGAAGGTAAAATAAAATACTGTACTCTACTGTATATCTATTGTTTATCACGTTGGGGTTTTTTTTGCATTATAAAGCCGATGGCCACTGGCGATGGTTCGAATCGCCATCCGCGTTAGGGCGTTCCTGTTCCTGCGGAAACAGAGCGAAAAACAACAGCTGGCTTCAACTTTATGGAGGTGTGTGTGTTTGTGTATGTGTGTGTGTGTGTGTGTGTGTGTGTGTGTGTGTGGTCTGTCTGTCTGTCTGTCTGTCTGTCTGTGTGTGTGTGTGTGTGTGTGTGTGCTGCCACCCCACCCCACTTGCAGGAGCTGGCCTTGCAGCCCAAAGATGACATTGTGGACCGGGCGAAGATGGAGGACACGTTAAAGAGGAGATTCTTCTACGATCAGGCGTTTGCCATCTACGGAGGTAATTGGCAGTCAACCAATTGAAAACAATAACGAGCAGAACTAACCCTTTGAGTGTGGTATGTACTGTAAAGGAAAAGGAAAAAAAAAGCAGATATGAAACCAGAGAAATGTACTTTGTGTTCCAGGTGTGAGCGGCCTGTACGACTTTGGCCCCGTGGGCTGCGCCCTGAAGAACAACATCCTGCAGATCTGGAGGCAACACTTCATCCAGGAGGAGCAGATCCTGGAGATCGACTGCACCATGCTGACCCCGGAACCTGTGCTCAAGTAGGTCCTCCTAGCCCCCCTATCTCCACTCCCCCGTTGTACCACTGTGGTACAGTCCAGCACATTTATTGGGTGCAATCATGTTGGGTCAATCATCTATACTGACTAACTGTTCCCTCCAAAAATGTTTACTTAATTCTTATATAACTTTGTTGGAACTTTCAGTTTCATTTTGACAGACCACACGGTACCAGCTTGAGAGACCTTTGAGAGGATGTGGGGGAGGTTAGGGTGTGGGTGTGTGTGTGTGTGTGTGTGTGTGTGTGTGTGTGTGTGTGTGTGTGTGTGTGTGTGTGTGTGTGTGTGTGTGTGTGTGTGTGTGTGTGTGTGTGTGTTCCGATCTTGCATGGGTTTATATTGTTCACCACATTATGTATAAACGTATACTGTATATGAACACAAGGATATATAAATAGCGTTAAAAAAAAAAAAGATAGATAAATTGTACACGCTAAGGTTTCGCTATCATTTACTTCCAGTATTACGATTCATACTTTCTATTATAGTTAGTTTGAGCTACACGCTACTCTAGAGATGAAAGTTGAAGTAACACTATTTCTAACCACATCTAATTGTGAAACTAATGTTCTTCTCTATACACTTTGCACAGACGTGTGTATACAAAACGTCTTGTATCAAGTGTACTTCGATAATGTTTAGTTTGTATCGTACATTGTGGCAGTGAAAGACGATGTGTGATTTTCCGATCTGTCTGCCGGTGGCGTTCAGGACGTCGGGCCACGTGGACAAGTTCGCCGACTACATGGTGAAAGACGCCAAGACGGGGGAGTGCTTCCGTGCCGACCACCTCCTCAAAGGTGGGCGTGGCAGCAAGGAACCACGCGTTTGTGGGCGGCGGCGGGAAGGGGCGAGAAGCAGGCAGTGTTGTTGACCCACTGCGTACGTTCACGATCATTACGTTAAATACGCGGGAAAGTACTCGTTTTTTAGTTCGCTTTTTGATTTGCGGAAACGTACTCACTTTATTAATTCAGCGCGTCGCGTCTCTCAAATCGCTCGACGCCGCTGGTTTCCATAGAGATGGATTGACTTCCTGTCACTTTTATATTCTATACTGTGTGAATGCCCACTTAGTAACCTGGACAATGCTGTCATCAAAAGTGACTCATAAGAGGCGAAGAATCAAAATAGATATTATAACTGGACTTCAGTGGAATGCTTCAGTGAGTGACCTCTCTGACGGGGTCATGTGAAAAAAGCAGAAAGATCTGAATGCATTTTTTTCTGTAAATTCCCCCAGCAGCCATGTTAAGCCCACAAACCATTATCAGAACTGGTCAACTGTGACATGCAATTCAAATAAGACCACAGGTCTTATTTGTCTATATCATGCAAATCAGTTCAAATCACAGAGATATTTTTTGACATTCTCGCATTATATTGTATTGGCCATGTGCCATTTCTCTTATGCAATCTATTTCATGCATATATATTATTTGTACTTTGCAGAGCAGGTTATGTCACAGAACTGTGTCTGGCATTGGTTGGATAGGTTTGTAACTGCCCGGGAATAGTGCTATCCCCCAAAGTTAGCCCTTAGCACTGAGAGAGGTTGAAAACCGACTAGTTTGTCAGGTCTGGGATTCCTCAACAGGGTTAACACTGTGTGAACACAGCCTGGCTAACATGAACCGATTCCATGAGATCTTAGACTCCAACTGCTGATATAAATATTGTCTTCGCTGTTTTAATATCTCAATAATGATATATATATATATATACAGTATATAGGTCTATATATACACCTATATATATATAGGTCTATATATCGCACATTTATGGTAATTAAATCAATAAATAGTCTATATAAAATAACCACATTGTAAAGCATATATACACAATGACATTTTTATTTTATAAATAATCATCTGTGGATATAATGACTAAGTGGGTAAAAGTAAATAATAGAACAGCTAGAAACATCTGGTAAGTTCAGAAAATGACATCGATTTACTGTAACGCAGCCCCTAAAGCCAGGAAAAAACACTTCTGCCATACAACAATACATTGTTCTTTCCAATATGGAGTCCTCTTCCTGGCTGTCACTCAACATGTGATTGGCTCTGTCTCAGCTCACTTGAAGAAGCTGATGTCGGACCAGAAGTGCTCAGCGGAGAAAGCGGACGAGATGGAGGACGTCATAACCCAGGTGAGTGTGTGCGCGTGTGTGTGACTGTGTGTGCACGTAACTTCACGCAGAAGGACACACACAGACACAGACACACACACACCTGAGTCCCAGTCTGTCTGTCTCTCCCCGTGCTCCAGATGGACAACTACTCCCAGCAGGACCTGGCCGACCTCTTTGGGAGATACAACGTCAAGTCTCCCCCCACAGGAAATGACCTCACACCACCGACGTCCTTCAACCTCATGTTCCAGACCTCTATTGGGCCGGCGGGAAACATGCCAGGGTGCAGAGCTTATCTATGTCTTATCACACACACTCACACACACACACACACACACACACACACTTAACAATATACATGATTTCTTTTTGCCACTAGCTATCTGAGGCCTGAAACTGCTCAGGGAATGTTCCTGAACTTCAAGCGTTTGCTGGAGTTCAACCAGGGCAAGCTGCCCTTTGGCGCCGCCCAGATCGGCAACTCCTTCAGGAACGAGATCTCCCCTCGCTCTGGACTCATCCGCGTTCGGTAAAAACCTTTTAACATTTCTCTATCGCACTGTTTTCATGTCACCTTTTGTACTGCCCAACATGACTCTCCTCACCAACGTTCTCGCCGACTGCAGGGAGTTCACCATGGCAGAGATCGAGCACTTTGTGGACCCCACCGACAAGGTCCACCCCAAGTTCTCCAACGTGGCGGACCTGGAGATCATGCTGTACTCCTCCAAGGCCCAGACCAGCGGCCAGTCGGCCCAACTCACGAAGCTGGGGGACGCCGTGGAGCAGGTACGAAAGATTCGGGAAAGCCCACCGCTTGGTTCCGTCACCGTAAAAACCTGACATGGGTACACAACAATAACTTCTCCAAGATGTTGTCCCCGTTGAAGTGAACTGTTGGGCTTGTGGGTTAGGCTACGCTTGACTTTTATTTTGAAATGCCACATTGCACCATGACGCCATCAGAGAGGACGTGGGGAAGGTGTAAATACCACTACTACTACTACTATGTCATTATATTGGCATTGAATTTTCAGTTCCATTTTGACACCCCTGGTGCACCGTGGCACGCCACCACCCACCAACAAAAAAAGGGGAGTGGGGGAGAGGAAGGGCTGAGATGTTGAGCAGGGTGAGACAACAAGTTATCGGGGCTTCCAACGGTTGGTTCTCTTTGTGTGTTCCCAGGGTGTGATCAACAATTCCGTCCTGGGCTACTTCATCGGTAGGATCTATCTCTACTTGACCAAAGTGGGTCTGTCCAAGGATAAGGTCCGTTTCCGCCAGCACATGGACAACGAGATGGCCCACTACGCCTGCGATTGCTGGGATGCAGAGAGCAAGACCTCCTACGTAGGTCCAGGGCTCCTCGTTCAGAGTTTTGACCATCTTTTGAAATGCGATCTGTCGTTCCAAACTCTTGTGGTTGTTCTCTCCAGGGCTGGATTGAGATTGTCGGCTGTGCCGATCGCTCCTGCTATGACCTGTCGTGCCACTCCAGAGCCACCAAGGTCCCCCTGGTGGCAGAGAGAACCCTGAAGGAACCCATATCCTTGTGATACCCACTGGGCATGATTCCTGTACTTTTATACAGTGTATGCTTTGTACTCACCATGTGTGTTAGATAAAAAAAATAACCAATGGTTAAGCGATTTCTTATGGTGGAGTTTGAAGAATGTGAAAATATGTTGACCAGAGGTTTACGCACACAAACGCTTTATCTAATTGTATGAAATTACATGTGTTCAATGCCTTGTCGTGGTTCAAAATGTTGCCGAGGTCTGTCCATTACATGAACACATGTGATATGTCATTCTCCTTAACGTCATCACACAAGATCGTGAACGTCACCCAGTTTGAACCCAACAAAGGGGCCATCGGCAAGGCCTACAAGAAGGACGCCAAGTCCATCCTGGAGTACCTAGCGATCTGTGACGAATGCTACATCACCGATCAGGAGAAGAGACTCAACGAGACGGGGTATATTATTATTATTATTATTATTATTATTATTATTACAAGTTATGCACTAGCAGTGGCGTAGGATAGTGACGACGACGGGCCCCAGTGCAGTAATGACTGTCGACCGCACTGTCTACACGTCTATATTTACGCCACTGTGCGCTTAGTCGCCTCTAGAAGAATGACACCATTGCCATCTTGTGAATGCGTTTGTTTATGGCCATGCGCTGAATTCTCAGGGGTCGGTCATTCAAGCCACCGTTGTTCACCAATGTGTGCGTTTTTCCAGGGAGTTCACCATCCAGACACATGGGCAGACCTACAAGATCACCAAAGACCTGGTTTCTGTCAAGAGGTTCCAGAAGACCTTACATGGTGGGTAGGCTGAGACCTTTTATGTTTTGAGTTGATTTGATACTACACGCACACACACACACACACACACACACACAGGTAGTCAAAGCAATTAAATGAGCTGAATGGTTCTCAATAGACCTAGATTGATAGGAACCCGTGTGTGTTTTTTATTTGTGTAAAACAAAAAAACAACACTAAAGCCTATTTCATATCGTAATTCATCATATTTAGTTTCTGCTTTTTAATTTGGTTGAGGTATTCAACTCACGGTGGGGGAGGGGAATTCGTTTAAGAATCACCAGACCTGAAAATGAGAGCATAAACCCAGCTTGAGGTGGGGGTGAGTGGGGGCCTAAAAAAATAATGTATATTGTTAATTGTGTGTGTGTGTGTGTGTGCGTGTGCGCGTGTGTTTGTGTGTGGTCCCACAGTGGAGGAGATTGTTCCCAACGTCATCGAACCATCGTTTGGCATCGGCAGAATCATGTACTGCATCTTCGAGCACTCGTTCCACGCGCGGGAGGAAGACGAGCAGAGGACGGTGAGCGCAAACCGAAAAAAGTCGTAAAAACCACTAATATCTATTATTTCACATTAATGATTATAATGCTGACAGAATACAACGCACATTATTTTGAAGTTATTGTTATTCCCTGTGTTCGGTATTCTTGTAGATGTAGCTGAATGTGCAGTAGTTTAAAAAAACCTTGACATTGTCGTGATGTGGGGTAAAAGGGGGGAATTATAAAATATCTTCAACTAATAATTTAACACGTGGAAAATGTTCTATCTTCTCTGCAGTACTTCAGCTTCCCAGCCCTCGTAGCTCCATACAAATGCTCTGTCCTGCCTTTGAGCCAGAACCCGGAATTTGTACCTTTCGTCAAAGAGCTATGTCAGTATCTTCAAATCTGAATGAATCTGATTAACAGAGATACTTACAAAAAGCAACATTCACAAACAACTGCAAGCAATTTCAGCAATTTTACAGCAGTTCTTGAATATTTCTGCCATCTTTTTAAAATAACATCCTTCTTCCTGTCCTTCCTCCCTCAGCGGAGGCGATGACCAAATTTGGCGTGTCCCACAAGGTGGACGACTCGTCGGGCTCCATCGGCCGGCGCTACGCGCGCACGGACGAGATCGGCGTGGCCTTCGGCATCACCGTGGACTTTGACACCGTGAACAAGACGCCGCACACCGCCACGCTGAGAGACCGTGACTCCATGACGCAGATCAGGGCTGAGGTACGGTCGATATGAAACAACCGATCACCCAAAACCTATCCCTGATGTTCATGTCCCTGTGAACATACGCAAGAGTGATGAGTAATCATTTGCTAGTAGCTACAAATTATTATTATTATTATTATACAGGACCATTCAGGACCTTTTAAACCTTTTGAAAGTTTAACTTTTTTTTTTTTTAAATACAATTTTTTTACCATCAAATATCTTCAACTTGAGTCCTCAAGTGAGGCCCCTAGAGTGTTCAACTTCCAGCCGAAAGGTTGTGGGTTCGATCATTTTTCGAGGTACACAAAAATAGTGGCTCAAATGCCCTGTGCAACTTTAAGATGAAATAAAGTACAAAATATGGCACTGATATGGTATCGCGATCTTGATTCGACGTCGATTAATCGCCCGGCCCTACAACGTGTATTGGGTATCTTAAGACCAAGCCGTCCTGTCATTGAATCGCGGTGAACCGTACTTTCTATCCCCAGGTGACAGAGCTCCCGGGGCTGGTTCGAGACCTGGCCAACGGCTCCGTGACGTGGGCCGAGGTGGAGAGCAAGTACCCTGTCTTCGGTGGTCAAGAAACTGTCAAGAAGGAGTAGGCCATCGGAGAGTCATGCTTATGCTTCCGCTCACCACTGCCCTCTAGCTGCACACTGCGCGCCATTACATTCCAGGGGGATACCACTATGAAAAAAATATGCCGGTTATTTTTCTATATATAAATACATATTTGTATTATTAGATAGCCTTTTGTATGCACACTATTCACTCTGGACAATACGAATTCCATAAGAATGACTTACCAGCATCAAATGTCCTTTAATAACTTGTAATAACAAGGGCGTCATTGCAAATACTGCCTAGTATATAAGAATGCATAGGTTACTTATGACAGGGCTTTCTCATCTCATGTCACAACCCCAGAGACCTCAACCACCGCTAGCTGCAACTACAAAGCCTCCAGAGGCTTCTGTAGAGTAGGAGTGTCCTCAGCGCTCCTTAGCAACGCCCAGTTAAGTAGGAGGCCTCTTCCCATGAGGCTAGTTCAGCTGTGGACCTCTTGTGGGTGTACTTTAGCGTACAGTGTTTTGTGTTCATGTATCGGCCTACTTTGGTTTGTCCTCTGTACTGTGATGCAAAATGTGTAATGTTCGCTATTATTTTCACCAAATAAACAACAGTCTTCGATTTCATTTTTCAATTTTGTTGAAGCGTAGGCCTTTACGAAATAATGATAATAATCCACGCTGCATCTCTGCATGTGGAAAGTTATATTGTTTTACTTTAACCTTGTGGTGATTTTCGGTGTAGTGGCCTCTCTCAGCAGCACAGTGTTTAGTAACAAAGCGGGGCTTAGACATCATGATTGCAGCAGGTTTAGGAACTTCTAAAAATATGCATTTATAGTAGCCTACTAGTACCTACACATGTTTTTGAAAAAGACAACTTTTACTTGAAGTGTTTTGCCCACCAACATGTATACTGACTAACATGTAGTAACTAAAGTGTAGGCATCCCCGGGGTCATACAGAGCCTATAATAACCTGATCAACTGCATTGTTTAAAACAAGAAGTATGTGTCGACACGCCCCCTCCATGAGTATAAATACATGCTGGGCTCACCTTCAAGTGTGCCTGGGGCGGGCAGCTCCCACACCGTGGGGGGACCACCACGTAGACACACACACACACACACACAGCAGCAGCAGCCAGGTGCGTTACGTTGACATCCGTGTTGGGGTTTGTGTCATCAGCCCCCCCGTCGTCTTGGCTCTGGTCTCATTTTGTGTGAATGTTTCGGATCTGAGGAGCATCTCCTGCGCAACTTGACGCAACTCGACTGTTTCTGCGCTCAAGGTCAGTGTCGGCTGCACTGACAGGTGGTAAGACGGGCGCCAGCTTTTCAGACTGTACTTTTTTTTTTTTTTTTTAATGATTTTATTTATTAATTACCTGTTTATTCTGCCCGCAAGTGTGAGTAATGTTAACCAGACAATATAACATTAATTTGGATTTTAACATTTTATTATACATAAATCTTACTGACATTGTTTTATTGTAGATTTCTAAATAATGGAAGAATATTTCATATTTCCCCACAACGTGCCTCACAAACACACAGCAAACACTTTAATGGAATGCTAATGATGATGCATTATTGGGGTTCTGTTTCTAAAGATGTAATTAGAAAGCTAGAATTGAAAAAGTAGTTATTGCATGTACTGTAGGTCTACACTATTATAAAACCCATATTATTCACACTTTGTCTGCACACACACACACACACACACACACACACATAGGCCTATACATTTTTTGACTGACACAAATTTAGCCTTATGGTCTCCTTTCTCCTGTTGTAATCAAAGGTGTCAAAAGATAAGAGTTTGTGACTGTCATCCAATTAAAATCTGTAATGGCCACAGTTCATTTTGATGTTGTTTGTGGTGCAGATAGCCGTGGTCTTTCCTTCACCTGTGAGCTGAGAGTCTCTGTGTTGCCATGGGGATCAAAGCAGCCCTCCCCAGGTATGAGCTGTACCTGTACAACGCCGTGCTGGCCGTGGCCATGCTGTGGTCCGCAAGCTGGATCCTCGAGGTGTCCGCTGGTGAGTACATGCTTTTACTTTTGACTGTATACACAGTCACCGATATGTACTTCCAGGTGTCCACTTGTGTGTACATACACATGCTGTTACTTTGTACTTTCTAAACCAATATGCACACGCTCACACGGTGACCCAGAGAGGATCTGACTCAACAGACATGTTTGCTTTAAAAGAGCAAAATTGTTTGTTTTACAAGAGCAGAAACAAACGTTGTTCCAAAACTGTTTGGCAGAGGTGGAGTCCATGCCTGCTCCAACTGTTTGTTAAAACTCCAATGAAGCACACAGTAGGTGTTTTAGTTGTTTCAGCTGAAACATAAGTTATGTATTAGTATTGTCTAAAGGGGGGTGGGATACACACGCACACACAGGGTTGTGTTTCAGTGTGTGTGTGTGTGTGTGTGTGAAGGCCAACAGTTGTAGCGATGCGAGCCCCGCAGGAGAGATCAGATGTCAGACAAATGCCAGAGAGGGGAAGCAATGGGACCGCATCACGGTTCTGTATTTATCCTCGCTCACGTCAAACAACAAACATCCACTTCAAATTATAAACAGCAGACGGGTCGTTAGAAATTGTGCACAAGATGGTATGTTGGATTGTAGACAGACATTCAATATAAAACAACACTGCAAACAGACCAACAAAGACAATGGAATAATCAAACCTATGAACAATCTGTTATCTTTATGTTTTTATCAGTTAAAACCAATAAAATAATAAACCATTTATATCCTGATCCAGCCAACGCAAACAGAAAAACGTTGAAGTCCGGCATGCAGCCAGGATGGTACTACTTTGGGAGAAAGAAGGTGAGGTTTCCAACAGAACGTCAATGATTTCACCCCGCATCTACTAAGACGTCCGCCATTGATCCCCACAGAACACTATTCACCAAGTTCTGTTCCTGTTCCCGTGGTTCTGTTCCGACAGGACACGGCGGACCTGGAGTGGGTGATGTGGTTCTCCACATTCCGGGAGCACATCCTGTTCGCTCTGTCGGGTCACGTGCTGTTCGCCAAGATCTGCTCCATGCTGGCTCCACAGGTGCTTCTCCCACCCACTCCGACCTTCTCCTTTAAACTCCTGACGTCTGCCTGAGTGACCGCTGTAACGCCGGCAAATAACAACCGTAACGATGGCAGTCGTGGGGTAGAAATGAGTACAAATGCACATCTACAACTATAATTAGTTGTCTCGTCGCCCTTCGCTTTACTGCTCATGGTCCGATCGACTTCACACTTGGCGGGTGTCTTGCCGAGGACCCAAGGAGGTGCAGTGTGGAGTGTGAAGTTATTTCGGTGAGGGGTTCTCAACAAAAGCTTTCAGAAAACACACAAGACTAGTTCTCGAAAATGATAAATTACGATGTCAATGTTCCCACATACCACACAGAACACATATCATGTGTCTGAAGGGTAAGGTGAAGGACACAGCAGGCAGCTGTCCACATGGAGGACCCCAGGGCTGTCTGGGGCACTTACAGGGCTGATATAATGTGTTCTGGAAGCTTCTGAGACTCTTTATTTAATATTTGCCTGACTGCAAATTAGTTGTTTTTTTCTCCCCTTATTGTTACCCCGACAGCACACATGACAAATGGGACCAGGTGGAGGGAGAGAGAGAGAGAGAGAGAGAGAGAGAGAGAGAGAGAGAGAGAGAGAGAGAGAGAGAGAGAGAGAGAGAGAGAGAGTGAAAACGAGTGGCAAGAGACAGATTGAAGGAGAGAAGGAAAGAGAGAGAGAATGAACACAAGAGAATAAAAAAGAAAGAACGACATTAAGAAAGAGTGAGGACTTTGAGAAGGGCAGATGGAGATGATAGAACACAAAGACATCTCAATGGCACTATATTTAACCAGCCCAAGTGACAGGCCAGGCAGTTTCAAATGCTGCCCTTTAGTTCAGCTCCTATATTTTCAGCTTGCTTTGTTTATAGTCCGCTATTCTGGAATCTCTCCCAAATAATTCAGAATCCATTGAGTTGTTGACTCTAATAGACAGATATTCGCCTGGAAGTTACATTTTTAGAAGATACAGAAATACAATAAACAACTGTACAGGATATGAATATGGAAACCTTAGCACAGTACACATGTACACATGCACATCCAGAATCCAAGTTGAATAAACTATAATCCATTAACAGTGACAACAACGTCCGTCCTTTGTCCGTCCGTCTGTCCTTCTCTCTGTCCATCTCTCTCTGTCTTTCCCTCTCTCTGTCCATCTCTCTCTGTCTGTCCTTCTCTCTGTCCATCTCTCTCTGTCTGTCCCTCTCTCTGTCCGTCCATCTGTCCGTCTCTCTGTACGTCCGTCTGTCCGTCTGTCCTCTGTCCACCTGTCCGTCCCGCTCTCTGCCCGTCCATCCGTCCCCACAGCGCAGGTCTCTGGTGTACATGGCCTACGGGGTCCTGGCCGTGTGGACCAGCATGGGCTGGGCGTACGTGGGCCTGATCGTGTCCCACTGTGTCCTGCTCTACAGCGTCTCCCTGGTCAAGCTGCGCTGGCTGTGTTTCGCCAGTGGGCTCTGCACGCTGGCCACCTTCAAGTGTGAACCCTTTGTGACGTGGCAGGTATCTCGTCGTGCTGTACCAGCCCACCTTTATTTTCCCATAAGAGTCACGCTGGTGAAAAAGACAGGATGAAGGAAACTTTTATTTCCTTAAAGTAGTTCCCAGACTTTAGGTGCAAACGTGGCTATAGAGACTGATCAACATCGCAACTAGGATTGACAGTCATGCTAGTCTAGCTACGTTATCATGAGAGTGAGATGAGAGTTTTCATCCAAAGCGATTTAGAGTGATTATTATATTTACATACGTGTCATTAAGGAAAGGTAGGGCTTAGGCAACTTCCCCGAAGGATGCCTACTGATACAGGTTTGAAGTATATCTTTAGTATCTTAAGACCCGAAACACCAGACTATCCTTCATCACTTAGGCATGTTCAGATAAAGTTGTTGGATTTATAATGTGCACAAATGCCTTTTTTCCTTTTACAATGTGATGCTTCAAGGCGGGCTTTGTGGAGGAGGACTTCAACCTGCGCCACATCCTGTTCTACGGCGGCTGTGGCTTCACCGTCATGCGCTGCGTGAGCTTCGCCCTGGAGAACTGTGAGCGGAGGGAGGGCAGTTACAGCTTCCTGGACCTGCTGCAGTACAACTTCTACCTGCCACACTTCTACTTCGGCCCCATCATGACCTTCGATAAGTTTCATGTTCAGGTGCGTTAATAAATGTTAATCGTGACTTTGTGAAGGACTCACAGCGTTCAAAATCTGGTCAAGGTCTACGATTTTGGAGTCTTTGAGTCAGGTGTATTTGTCGATGCGTTAATGCGTTTCATGTACTCATGCGCCTCACGTCCCACCCGGCAGGTGAACAGGTCCGTCGAGAGCAGGAAGGAGGGGGAGATGTGGAACATCGGCCTCCACGGTCTGCTCCACCTGGGGGGCATCCTGTTGGTGGACGTCCTCTTCCACTTCCTGTACATCCTCTCCATCCCCACGGACATGAAGCTACTCAAGCACCTCTCCGACTGGGCCGTAGGTCCGTGGAACAGTATACCCACTCCCATTGTGTCTTTTGTCTGAAGGTGGACATGGAATTAGACTGAATTAGACTTTCACCTTTTGGTTACTTCAAAAAAATTGTTCCGTTCTCGTTTTACTTTCTAAGAAAATTATTTAGAAAGCACATTTCTTTCCAAAATAACCAAAGAACAACCATTAAAAACACAACTAGTACCAAGGTACCATTCCTTTTTTTTCTAAATTGAAACCATACCAAATCCACGATGAGACTCCATTAGGAAATACTCTGAAAAACAGTATAGACGTGACACCTGTGTGCCGCTGTGTTCCAGTGGGCCTGGCGTACACCAACCTGGTGTATGATTGGGTGAAAGCTGCCATCATGTTTGGGGTGATCAACACAGTCTCCAGGCTGGATCACTTGGACCCGCCCAAACCCCCCAAATGCATCACCACGCTCTACGTCTTCGCCGAGACGTGAGTTCAGTCCCCTCTCCTCCGCTCACTGAGTCATTGTCCATCGATGGATGCTCTGGAATCTCTTTGGATAGATATGATTGCTGTTGTCAATGTTCACTGATTATTATGAATGGATGTCTATATGTATCGTGAAATACATTTCAGTGATACTTCTTGTTTCATCTTCATCTTTTTTAGCCATTTTGACAGAGGGATAAATGATTGGCTTTGCAAGTGAGTATCTCAAAATGTCCACTGGACTCGTCATCATCAATTATCTAAAATATATATTGTATATGCCCACATTATTAGTTTCATTTAATCATTTGTATGTTGGATTGAAGACACTTCTTTTGACACACTAATGAGAATGTATTAAAAATGGATGTGTCAGGTAAAATGTCCATGCCTGACTTCAAGAACTGTGCTCTCATCTTCCTCTCCTCTGATAATAGGTATGTGTACGACCACCTGGGTGGAAACCACGTCGACGCGTTGAAGGAGCTGGTGGCCACTTTGTGCACCTTCGGCGTCACCATCCTGTGGCTAGGGCCCTGCCCGGTGGTGCTTCTCTGGGCGTCTCTCAACTGTCTGGGCCTCAACCTGGAGCTGTGGACCGCCAAGCTGTTCTCCACGGAACCCCTCGCCTCGTTTGAGGTCTGTTGGTTTAGTCGGTCGGTCGGCGAACGTTTTGTCCGTTTGTACATTTTATCGGTAACCTTGTTCCTCGAAACGGATGCTGGACACCTGGGGGGAGGGGGACGTCGTGTAGAGTTTCCGTTACATGTTTTGGATATTGCTTTGTCGAATTATTTGTCAAACAACGTCTTCCCTTTGTCGCTGTTGTCTTCTTCTTGTCCGGGGACTTTTTAAAGCGGCCCTATTATACCACCGGGTGTGAGTGTGATTAGTAATTACAATACAAGCCGTTTCAAAATTGTCACGTGAATAAAATTGTCACTGTGACGAAGTGACATCACAAGTGGGAGGGTGGACCCCTGGTGCTATAATAGGGCCCCTTTAACTGGCGTACACATCTCACTTGAAGTAAGAGATCGGAAATCGGCATTTTGATAGTAGGAGGGACGAGAGCTGACCTGATGCCGGTCCAATTAATGCTCCTACTTTCCTTGACTATTTTAATGGTGGATATGAGCTTCTTGTTTATTTGTTGACGGGGTTCCCATAGATGGCGATGTCAGAGGCGATGTCACGTCGGATCCGAGCGATCTTCAACTCCTTCAACTTCTGGACGATCGTGTTGTACAACATCGTGGCGCTGAACAGCGTGGATTTCGCCAAAGTGGTCGCCAAGCGTCTCCTTCTGAAAGGTGCGCCTCCAGCTTCTTCCTTTCTGCGGTGCGATAAAACTTTAAGACGTCGACACCGTTGACTGAACTGCCGTGCTGTGTCTCCCATCCTCTCCCAGGCTTCCCCTTCACCACCCTGGCGGTCATGTTCGTCACCTACTGCCTCGTTCAGGTGATAAAGGAGAGGGAGAGGAGACAGGCCCTGCTGGACGACCCCGATCCCATTCCTCCGCCTCCTGCTCCCGCTACTCCGACTCCTCCCACTCCCGCCCCGCGCACTTCTGCCACTCTCTCTGCGGTGACCGGCAGGCCCACCCCAGCCACTCAGCCAATCGTCGTGCCCACCAAGAAGAAAGCAGAGTAGAGGGGGATTGGATCAGAGCATGTCCATCAAAAGCCCGAGGGCAGGGGGGATCCAAACCGTCGATCCCCATGGTTGACTCATGGTTTCCGCCATGTTGCACTGATTCTTACAGGAATGATGTTGTTTGAGTTTATGGATATTTGCATTGGCTATATATGTTGTTAACCTCAGGTGCTACTAGAATTATGGATGTATACAGTCGAAAAGTTTTAAAGACAACCTTGATATGGATAAGGATTTTAAGCCCACGGGTAAAATTTTTTTAAAGACATGTATCCATTTTGGATTGTCACTGAAATATGTTCACTGAAATTCTGTAGGCGATTTTTGCTTGCAAATCTTAAACTACGCCTGTTTTCAACCGGGTCACAGTGTTATATTATGCAATCCATTTACCATTTACCATTTATATTACTGTTAGGATATTAATATCATCCCTGTACGTTTTAAGATGAATCACAGAGTTATGTTATTGCAGTATCACAGCAAGTGTTAAGTTAACTGTTGATGCAAAAGTAAAGTACTTATTCAAAGAATAACTGTCACATGTTGTGTGCAAAAAGCAATATAATAACTTACAATGTACAATACAACGCCGTGACTGTATATATTGTGAGCATGGCTGGCCCGGTTGGAAAAGGCTCAGTTTTTTGGAGTTTGGTGACATGACATCAACGAGGCGTTTCTTACAGGACATATTTAAATGTATATCATATTATGGACTTTCAAGTTAAAGTGGTTGTTACAATCCCACCCTTAGGTTAAACGAATTTTGCTCACAGCGATCTAACCAAAATAATAACCAAAGTGTCTTACCGTACCGGGCCAAACCAGTTATTTAAGATGACATGTTGACACACATGGGTATCTGCCATGAAAATGAAGTAACTTTGCCTGAGTTGAGAAAGTATATAAGACTGGAGAGACAAGATAAAAATATCAACAATACCAACAACAACCTGCAACTTCTTACCACCGTTTCGTCTGAGGGGCGAACTAGGTGGACCCTGCTCCCCTGACCAGGTGACCGGCCCAACATGAATTCATGAACCTCAGAAGATGCTAACCTACACATCCACCACCAACGTCGAAGTCAAAGACACTGTCACGACTCAAATATTGGTGATGCAGGCAGGACAGTGCAGCATGTACTGGGTTCCCCAATGTCCATAACCTACCTGTGGATGTCCCTTGAGCAAGGCACTTAAACCATACCAGCTCCTTAATTACATGTTTCTGAATTCACTGTAAAGTCGCTTTGGATAAATGCATTAATTAAATAAATAAATTAAATTTCTGAATTATACAAAGTATAATCAATAACCCTCTGGTGATAGTGGCTCATGGCTCACAGTGAATGGGGCTTCTTGACTGACATCAATAATATAAATATGGATGAGTCAGCCTGTGAATGTGAGTGGGTGAGTGGGTGAGTCTATATGTGGTATTTCTGGAGTTTGCATGGACCACCTGGCAGATATACTGGAAACAATCTTTTAAGGTGTGCTTCTAATGATGCCATTATAGAGACGGGTGAATACATCTGGACTTGAATCACAAATTAAAAGTCACTTCTTACCGAATAGTAAGAAGAATCTTGGAAAAATGTGGGCAGCAAGATTAAGTACATTAACTTAAGTACACACTCCTTTAAAAACTCAATTTTAAAAGTGTGTTAACATACACAATTGAATTAATTACAAATACTCCGTGCCGTTATCAAAAGAGGCAGGGATTAGCAGGAGTTAGCACATAGTTTAGCATATAGCAGTGACCCATTCACTTTGGTGTGCGACTCCACAGGGGGCCACGCTAGTCTGTTCCATGAAGGACACTCCTATGAGGCACTGCATCAGCTGTCTGAGCTGGGGTGGGGTGAGGGTGGGGGTGAGGGTGGGGTAGAGGGGAGGAAGTAGTTTGGGTGGGGAGGGTGTGCCGGGGGTGGGCAGAGAGACACAAGAGTAGATCTAGTGTTTTGCGTGTTCTAGAATGGATTCCACAGCTCCGCACCGAGCATCTATAAATAACCTTCCAGTTGGAGGCTTGGTTGATGGGTGAGGACAGCTGACTGCTGAGCCAACCCCAGGGCTCAGCTGGTCTGCTGGGGGGCTAATAACAGACGGTCTCTGCCTGGGGACGCCTCTTTCTCTCTCTCTCTCTCTCTCTGCAGTGGCAGAGACTGTCTCTGGGCTGTCAGGAGTAGAGTGGATCTACCAAAGAAACTACGTCCACCACGTGAAGGGCTCCCCTCTCAGTGATCAGGAACCATGGCTGTCCCCATCAACCCCACGGACGAGCCCCGCCTCTACCAGCAGACCCTGCTGCAGGATGGCCTGTCAGACCTGCTGGAGAACTCCAAGCTGGTGGACTGCGTGCTGAAGATCAAGGGGAAGGAGTTCCCCTGCCACCGGCTGGTGCTGTGCGCCTGCAGCGCCTACTTCCGCGCCATCTTCCTGTCCGACCTGGACGAGAGTAAGAAGAAGGAGGTGGTGCTGGACGACGTGGAGCCCGGCGTCATGGGGCTGGTGCTCAAGTACCTGTACACGTCCAGCATCAACGTGACGGAGCAGAACGTCCAGGACATCTTCGCCGTGGCCAACATGTTCCAGATCCCCTCCGTGTTCACCGTGTGCGTCTCCTTCCTGCAGAAGCGGCTGAGCTTCAGCAACTGCTTGGCCATCTTCCGGCTGGGCCTGATGCTGGACTGCCCTCGGCTGGCCATCTCCGCGCGCAACTACGCCTGCGAGCGCTTCCAGTTCATCGTCAAGGACCTGGACTTCCTGCAGCTGGGGCCCAGTGAGCTGGCCGCCATCCTGGCCTCGGACTCGCTGAACGTAGAGACGGAGGAGGCCGTGTTTGAGTGCCTGATGAAGTGGGTGTCCCACGACGCGGAGAACCGGGAGAAGGAGCTCCCGGGGCTGCTGGATTGTGTGCGCCTGCGTCTGGTCAGCGAGGACTACCTGCGGGAGAAGGTGGAGAAACACAAGTTTGTGTCCTCCGCCGGTCCGGAGGTGGCGGAGAAGCTGCGGCTGGTGAGGGACGCCCACGCTGGGAAGCTTCCGGAGATCAAACCCACCAAGAGCAAGGCAGGAGGAGGAGGAGAAGCAGGAGAAGGAGGCGGAGAAAATGGAGAGGAGGAGGAGGAGGAGCAGGAAGCGGAATCGCTCCTCCCGGGCATCCTGAACGACAACCTGCGCTACGGGATGTTCCTGCGGGACCTGATGTTCCTGGTCAGTGACACGGGCGCGGTGGCCTACGACCCCGCCGGCAACGACTGCTACGTGGCGTCCATCTCCACGCAGATCCCCAAGAACCACGCCAGCCTGGTGACGAAGGAGAACCAGATCTTCGTGGCGGGGGGGCTGTTTGTCGACGAGCAGAACAAGGAGGACCCCCTGTCCTCCTACTTCTTGCAGGTAAGGGTGTTGGGGTCGACTGCAACTGCATATCGTTACCGTTGACAACATGATGCAAATGATGAATTTGAGTAATCATTTGTGATAAACGCAAGACTGGTATGATTCGTAATGCAGGCTCTGTAAGTGTCAGGTACTGAAACTGTGAAATAGAAGGCATGCAAGCTACATGTCATTATTAGACACTATCATATGAAAAACATGATTCATTGTATCCCTCCTATATACATGATGACTATAAACACATTGATTTTGCTTTGTGTGTTACATATATTGTGTGTGACACATGTACACTTCCCACACACACACACACACACATAGACAAATGATTTGATTGGTGGTTTTCACTTCCTAGTATGACTCTGTGAATGGTGATTGGATCGGCATGCCTCCGATCCCCTCCCCTCGCTTCCTGTTTGGGATGGCCGAGGCCGCCAACTGTATCTTCGTCCTGGGAGGCAAGGAGCTGAAGGACCAAGACCACACGCTGGACTCGGTTCTGGTCTACGACAGACAGTGAGTCCATATATGGACTGTGGAGGAAGTAGTTGGAAACACATCTCACACTACTGGTCTGTTTAGTAGTGGAGGACAGATATGCGGATTAGAAAGAGGATATACCTCATATTTGTATTTGTTAATAGTATTGCTGACACATGACACCATGGGAAACAGTTTCCCAAACACACTGTTGATATTGTTATTAAAACAGGATGTAGCTTATGGTCAAGCTAAATGACTAACATGGATATTGAGTACAAATTAAGAAATATTATGAGGAGAAATTGCGCGCTGAAACATTTAACTGAAGAATAACCCTCGATGGGCTCACATTTGATAATCAAAAAGGACAAATGACTCCAAATCACAAGTGCAGTCTACACCCATGGTATGATGACAGGTACATAATGTATCTGAGGTAGGGCTGAACAATTAATCTAAATATTATCGAGATTGCAATATGGCCAAGTGCAATATCCAAGGCATAGAAGCTGCAATTTTTAAATGTATAAATGTAAATGTATTTATAACACCGTTATAGATGCCCTGGCCTACACATCATTTTCTCCAGATGTAAGAAAACATGTTGAAAAATGATCATTCCCTCTAATAGTGAAGCATATGGCAATCACAGTGTCTGTCAAAACAATCACAATATGATTTATTTATTTTTACCCCAACCTGAGGTTCTATGTTTTGTCGTTGGCAGATCTCTGAAGTGGAGTGAGAGCGAGCCCGTCCCCTACCCCGTCTACGGCCACGCCACCGTGTCGCACAACGACATCGTCTATGTGATCGGAGGAAAGGAGGACAGCAAGTAGGTCTCCCCGATCAATAAGACGTGTCATTGATTGACATGAACCCGCCGTTCCTCGAGGCCTTCGGGGACACAGGGTGTGTTCGATTAGGCTTACGGCTAAAATGCTACCATCGTGTCATTTACGACAATTGCCGTGAAGTTTAGGCAACATTACAGTGGTGGTTTTTTTTTTTGCACCCACCAAAATGTTTTTATCACCAGCCTCCACTTTTCAGATGTGAATCCGATCCTTTAGAAAGTGGGTCACCAGGAGCAGTGTTGGGAACCCCTGATCTTGTTGTTATTATTATTATTATTATTATTATTATTATCATCCTCACAACAGAATGGTAAACTGATGTTCCAAGTGTAAATGTGACCGTCCGACAGGAAGTGTCTGGGTGACATGTGCGCTTACGATGCCAAGACCTTGCAGTGGAAGGACCTGGCCCCGATGAAGGTTGCCCGCTCCCTGTTTGGAGCCACCGTGCACGGGGACAAGATCTACGTGGCGGCAGGAGTGACGGACACAGGCCTGACGAACACCGTCGAGGTCTACGACATCGCCGACGACCAGTGAGTCTGCACATCTGCTTCTTGATCCATAGGTTCCTAGCCACGGGTTACACTCCACCTCCATCTTCATTCTGACGTGGCCGCCACTTTAACCGATTTCATTGGGAGTGGGGATTTGATTTTCCTGAACTAATGAATTACTAGAGAGTCAACGATGCGTAGCCATGCCAACATACTGGTTTTGAGCGAAGTAAAAACAACGATATTGAGAAGATATGCATTCCATTTTGTATCGTAATCATTATAAATTCAGGATTGTTATTTAGCAGCCGAAACGCGAAAAAGAGTGCCCATTAAGTGAACGTTTCGGAAATGTTTGGGCGATTCTCCCACATAGATTGCCCCGATTGCCATTTCTTCGCTCTGCCTGTGGCACTGATTGGCTAATCGTTAGCCCCCCCTGCAGCGTTCATTGGATAATGGCTTTTTGAACTGAGAAATCGCTGTTTCATGAGACCAGAATCAATTAACTCGGTGAAGTGGGCCGTTTAAAAGGTCTGGACCCTGGCAAAATAATAGATTCCTGATCCTTGCACTAACCAATGGCTGTGTGTGTGTGTATGTGTGTGTGTGTCCGTGTCTGTGTGTGTGTTCCAGGTGGTCGGACTTTGTGGTGTTCCCTCAGGAGCGTAGCTCTCTGGGCCTGGTTTCTGTGGCGGGGGCCCTGTATGCCGTGGGGGGCTTTGGCATGATGCCCCTGGAGGACAGCGACGAGCTGGTGCCCAAAGAGATGAACGACATCTGGAGGTCAGAACATTTGGTGGTTCTAGAGTCTGGAGGTCATAACATTTGGTGGTTCTAGAGACTGGAGATCCGAACATTTGGTGGTTTCAGAGTTTGGAGGTTCAAACATTTGGAGGTTATAGAGTCTGGAGGTCAGAACATACTGTATGGGTGTTATAGAGTCTGGAGGTCAGAACATACTGTATGGGTGTTTTAGAGTCTGGAGGTCAGGGCATACTGTATGGGTGTTTTAGAGTCTGGAGGTCAGAACATACTGTATGGGTGTTTTAGAGTCTGGAGGTCAGAACATACTGTATGGGTGTTTTAGAGTCTGGAGGTCAGAACATACTGTATGGGTGTTTTAGAGTCTGGAGGTCAGAACATACTGTATGGGTGTTTTAGAGTCTGGAGGTCAGAACATACTGTATGGGTGTTTTAGAGTCTGGAGGTCAGAACATACGGTATGGGTGTTTTAGAGTCTGGAGGTCAGGGCATATGGCTCTTATACACTTTGGAGGATACATCACTTGTTGTTATAGAGTCTGGAGGTCAGAATGCAGGTTGTTGTACAGTAGACACAGTAAGTCAATGAGCCTGTTTTGGAACTGCATTATCGTCCATTAAGCCTTTTAATCATTCCTTCAGTCTTCCTGAAACCTAAGCTCTTTCCTGCTTGTGTGTTTTCTGTCTACGACGGGTTATTTGACAGCATCATCCACAGCTTTGCACACACTGTGATATAGTCATCATCCTCATCCTCATGCGAGTTGGTCGTCCGTCTCCAGGTTCGACGAGGCGGACAGGAAGTGGACCGGCATCCTGAGGAGCATGGAGTACGCTGCGGGGTCCACCATCCTGGGGGTCCGCCTCAACACCCTGCGGCTGACCAAGATGTGATCCTCTTCGCCCGCGGCCCCTCCGTCTCATGGGATAACCTCTGACCTTTCCAAAACAGGAGCAAACATATGTGTGCCGCATCACCCCCAACAGGAGCCCTAAAGACATGAGTCCCACTATTAGGACACTGTGGTTTTAATAAGAACACAAACCAACGCCCCAAAAAAATACACAAATTCTTATTCTATATACATTGCTGTACTGGTTTACTGTAGTTGATACTTTGCTTTGATTACACTTTTATATTTGAACGTGTTCCCGCTTTTATTGTTAAAATATATACGTAACTGTACTGACCTTTGTTGCACCGTGTGGACAATCCGCTTTCATTCATCAGTTGCCTTTTTAGAAAAAAAACCACAATATTCCCACAAGATGTTGCCGTTGTAGTCTACCACTAGATGGTAGTATAGTGGTTATTCCTTTTACCTGTAAACTGGACGGGAGATGGAATAAAAAGGGCAATTATGCACATTTCACACAACATGCAAGAAATCACAGAACACACCCAACTTTGCAATAATATATCTTTACTGTTTAATATTGAAATGTTGCTCTCCTGTGTTACAGACGGTAAACACTAGTCAATAATACAATTAAAGACAGAAAATACAGTCTAATGTTAATAGCACCCCTAGACACTAATGTCCTTGAACTGTTTTAGTATGTGTTAATATAGTCAACAACTACTACCTACACATGGTCTTTGTATGACTAAGACATTATGTTTACATTATAAAGTGGAGAATTGTCAAACGACAGTAGACATTATGATTTATTTTAAAATACAGCTGCGACGTGAGTTAGTAAGGAAAATGTAGAGCGTATATGGATCATTTGAATATGTCTTTGATTTCACTATTTATTTACTATTTATTTCAGCATTTGCATCTATTTACCACACGTTCAACAGAGGAAAGTTACTAAAAGTAAAGTTACTATATGATGTTCATGGGAATCACCCAAAACTTCTGTGTGCAAAATAACCAACGACTTCTCAAAACAGTACATGTTTCATATTCTGCTTCCCACTTAGAATAATGGCAGAATAAACAAAATAATAAAAAAAAAAGCCCCTGTCCCCAAAGCTCGTTCTGAAATTCACTTCTGATATTGTTCATGCTCCGATAATCCTTATATACATTCTTTCTTTCTCTCTCTCTCACACACACACACACACACACACAATCTTCTCAGAAGATCACATCACAACAAAACAATTTGGTTTGAAATCCCGTCCCCAAAATGTTTTTCTTCAAGCTCCGCCCAAGGCCACAGAATCAATCACCCAGTCCTGTCCGTCTCCCCTCCAGTCTGAACTCCAGACCCATCACACCCCACCAGGCTTACAGTCACCACGTCTGAGACACAAGAGAACCTTAACAGTGCTCTGCCTCAAAACTCAATTCTGCCCCTCGACAAAACTACAGGCCTATTCGGTGACACATAACATTTGCTTTGGGTGCCCTGCAGAACGCACCCCCCCCCTATTTACGGACCGAGGTGATTCCAACAGCTATTTCAATAGAAGCCTTTGGCTGTTAGCCTCATAAATGTGACAATTACAAAAAAAATTATTAAGACAGCGTTCGTTGTGAATAGACAATGTTGGTGGAAAACTCAAACATTGACATGTGTAGGCCTATTATCTGCCTTTTAGATTACTGCAGTCTCTTCTTCAATACTATTTAATACCGTGGCTACGAAGCAATGAGCCACACACAGAAATAGCGATTACATTATGAATGAATTACGGTATTATTATTACTGTATCTAAATTACTGTTCTGTTATCAAGTGGATTTAAATTGGACCACTGTAATCTCAAAGAGGGCAGTCTTACTGTATGTGTACATAGGCCTATGTTACATTTGCTACATAGGATAAAGTGCAATTAAAAAACCAATAAGGGGACATATTCTGAATATTCCTCACTGGTTGGTTGGGCAACACACTGGCACTCTGTTGTTTGGGCATTCTGGCAGGAAAAGCTATCACTATAACATCTCAAGTTTCCCTTGAGATGTTATTTGTAATCGTGTGGTCAAAGGAGACAAGGAGACATATTTAAGAAGGGTCACTATACTGTGCTTGTTCAACAACAGGAGCCAATACAGATTGAGACAGGGCCCACTTTTTAGGCCATTTTAGCTCCAAGGGGAACTCCAGGAAGAAGTTAATCACACATAGCTGTGGTTCAGCTTTCAGTCATACACACTGGTCAAACCTTAGGTCCATTACATACTAGCATTCACCCCCAGACTGGAACCATCTTAACATAATCTCATCCAATCTCTAATTTCCACAACAGTTAGTGACCCAGACACGGTCATGTGGGTAAATCAACAAATCGCCAAAGCTGAGATTTCAATATAAGACGCATACCATTTCTTAGGGGATATTTTTTTTTAGACTTGGGTGTCTTTTAACTGTAAACAAGTTGTTATCCATCCGAGTATCTCCACTGTGGCATCATCGGCGATGCCAGTCAAGGTCGGCTGTCAGTGACTCTCTGACAGCCTGGTGTGGAAATTCAGGTCAAAGTGCATAAATCAGTAGTCATGACTACCACCGGCTTCTTTCCTGCCCAACACAATCCCAAAGCAACACGACATTCACTGCCATATCCTCACTGATCCCAGGCGTGAGGCTAATAGAAACTCAATTTATCCCACATTGGGTCCACCAATAACTGTCATTGTACAAATTCTTTTCTTGGGCTAGTGCTTAAAAGAAATGAAATAACCATCAATTCAAAATTTTATTTTGAATACTCTCATACTTGATTGGCAATAAAGTTTTTCCTTTTGAATCCACAGGCAGACCTACGGTATTTTGTTTAATAGTAACACACAAATAACTACTTACGAGTTGTTTTTAACAACATGTGTAACTATTCTCAGGGGGAAGACAAAGAAAGGCTTCCCAGTAATTAATCTGTTTTCGTTTGCTTATTTGTCTAATAACGGAGTGCAATTTGTCTAAGAGCCACATAAGCAGTGCAGTCTATGACTAGAGTCTACAACCCTTCGCCTACAGTTGTAGACTGCAGGCAGAACCAACCAGTCACCGACCACATCCAACCCACCCAGCGATGACGCTCTCTCTCCCTGCTCCGCGCGCGTGTGTGTGTGTGTGTGTGTGTGTGTGTGTGTGTGTGTGTCCTATATTTTGGCAGTAGTAACCGCTTGCCCCCTCAAGCTCACAGGGTAGGACAGCGATGCGTTGGGTTAAGCACAGCTTGTATAATTCAAAGTGGGACAAAGGCATAACACATAACAGCTACACAAGTTCATGAGAAACAGGGCGATTTTTAACCTGACCCTGTTGAAGAGCAGCAAATGAAATACAAAAACGTGTGTTTGACACATCGAGGGAAGAGGAAATGTAAGTTCATTGGATACTGGAGAGCGGGGGGGCCCTTAATTGTCACCATGGCAACCGTAATAAACAACTAGGTTGTGCTAAGATGTATAAAGCTATAGGCTAAGGTAGTTAAGCTGGGTTTAAAAAAAATAAATAAACAACAGTAAAAAATAATACAGACAGCTTATTACATTTACAAAAGCTTATCCACAACTTCCGACCACGTTCAATAGTACCAGCCGTTCACATTCAATCGACTTATCACACAAACACGTCACAATATCTACAAGCGAACGTGAAGCAAGTTATCTGGTTAGTCGGACGACGTCAAAAGGGGAATCCATTGACAGTGTGCACAATTCTGCGCACCATCAATGACGGAGAAGATTTAAAAACATTATCAGCAATAATAAGTTCCAATTTCCTTTCAACAAGCTCTCCTTCTTCTAACTGCCGGTTAGAAAAACATTTGTCCAAAGTGTCTTCGCACAGAGACAGACATTGACGTTTTTAAAGACGACACATACATCACTATGAACACGTATATATGTTTTCGCCTCTTTTTGTTGATGGTCACAAAAAAATATCACCTTGGTGACAATGTTTAAGCTCTTGTGTGCAATAGCAATTACTTAAGTGCTCTATTCGCTCTTTTTCGATAACCTACCGTAAGCATCTTAGAAAATGCATTTCACGTTAATCTAGCTCGGTATGCAAGCTTAAGTGAACACTGGGCACGCCTGGACTCACGGCTTGGTCCAAACCAAGTGCACAGATCAATATAAAATACCAGCTGCATCTTATCAACTCTTTATAGATTATAAAGGTTATTCATATTTTAAAGTGGATTTCAAACCAAATGTAGGATTTGGTACATTGGGGTTTTACCAGGAAATGGTAAAAAAAAGAAAAGTGCCATTATTATCTGAAATGCAGATCTTCGGGAGAGGAGGACGCTTGCTTAATATAAGCAGGACGTGGTGGGGGTCACGTGGGGGTCACTTCCTGTAATCCCACCTCCCACCTTCAGGGGGAATCTCAAGTGGTCATTTTCTGATTGTAATTCCGACGCTCCCTCTCTCTCTCTCTCACTTTACCTTTCCATGTTTCTCTCTCGCTCTCTCTCTCTCGCTCTCTGTCACACACACACACACACACACACACGACCCTCCCTTGTAACACCCGCTCTCGAATCCTCACGAAAGACGTTCACGTGCCACAAAAACAATTAATTGCACACTAAAAGTATCACGATTGCGACAAACCTAAAAAAGAGGACAGTTTAAGTACATCTTAAATATCACTAGGGTTAAAGATAAGGTGCATGATTGATTATAAATGCTCTATAATGTCTCCTAACTATAGCAGGTGAGTGTACAGGATTTGGTTATTGGCAACGCCGTACACATATGTATATTTCTCAAAGACAAAAATCCACGTTTGGTTATTGCTGGGTAGGATCGCAACCTCGCGCTACATCTGGCAGACAACGGTCCAAAAGTAAATCCAGGCATCTCTCCATCTTGTGTTTTTTCTCCCCCAAAAAGCAGCTCTTAGTTGACTGATGACCCCTGTGTGTGTGTGTGTGTGTGTGTGTGTGTGTGTGTGTGTGTGTGTGTGTGTGTGTGTGTGTGTGTGTGTGTGTGTGTGTGTGTGTGTGTGTGTGTGTGAGAGTGTGTATGTGTATACTTCCCCTGGCTCCCACAAAGTGATGCTACAATCAATGCTTTGTGTGTGTGCGTGTGTGTGTCCGTCATCTGAACCCCCCCTACATGAAGTAAAAACACAGTGATGATGATGAGAGAGTGTGTGTGTGTGTGTGTGTGTGTGTGTGAGACTAGTTGCGACCGACCGTGAGGTTATCCGAATGTGAGGTTACCTATTGTATTCGACCGGGTAAAAAAATTAACTATTTCTCTCTGTGTAGTATCTGAGTGTTTGTCACATGTCACCGGACGCTTCCACTAACTGCAAAACTTAAACAGTGGAAGCCATGGCGTGTATATACATATAGATATATATATATTTATATATTTATAGATGTATATACGTAGACTGTATATATACTGTGGTAGCCATTTTGTTTCTCAACACGTCAGCCGTTCCCTCTGTGCAAACGTCACTGAGGCGCTAACGTGCTCCGCAATTCAGGAGTCCCTCCTCAAAACTCTAAAGACAACAAAAACCAAAACAAGAAACAAACAAACAAAATAAAAAAATGTTACCGGGAAAAAACAAATATAACAAAGTGCTTTCGATGCAGCGGCTGGTTCCCTTCACCGTTTAAAAACAAAATTTGTGAAAAGCATAACAAATTTTGAACCAAGAAATTCACCAAGAAATGGTAACAAACAAATGACAAAACTTTAAGAAAGCGCAATAATAAAACATACAATGCAATGTAAATGTAGAAGAAACAAATATGCATTGTTACAAAAAGTCAACCTAAGTTTACAAAAAATCCCCCCTAGCCTACTGATCCTAAAATAACCTAAAAACATGCCCGTTATGGAAACAATAATCCCTCCACTACATTGTGGAAAATCACATATTTTGAAGATAAAAAAATAAAAAAAGCATTTTCAATTGAGCAGCCTTGCCAGCAGCGATCCTGTAAGCGTCTCTCTGTGCTCCCTCTGTCGCCCCCTGCAGGAGAGAAGCCGTACATCTGTGAGATCTGCGGCAAGAGCTTCACCAGCCGGCCCAACATGAAGAGGCACCGGCGCACGCACACGGGCGAGAAGCCGTACCCCTGCGAGGTGTGCGGCCAGCGCTTCCGCTTCTCCAACATGCTCAAGGCCCACCGCGAGAAGTGCTTCCGGGTCAGCAACCCCTCGCTGGCCGCCGCCGACACCGACGGCGACGACCCCTCCCTCGACCTCCACCACATTGCCGCCACCGCTAACGTGTCCGTGACCGCGCCCGCCGCCGTCGCCATGGCCACCGGCCCGGGCGCGGTCTCCGGCCCCCCCCGGGCCCTCCGGCTGCCCCCGCTGCACTCTGTGGGCGGGGCTCTCCCCCCCGGCCCCCACCTCCCCCCGCCCCCGCCCCTCTTCTCTGCTGGTAGGATCAACTCCAGCGACTAACCCCGCCCCCCCCACCCCCCCGCGTCCTCCTGACTGAATAGTATCGAAGGCAAATCGGTCCCGGAGCCTCCTTTCCAGCACCGCCTGGGAAAATAAACTTCCTGGGGAGCTGAGTCAGTGTGATAGGCCGCTGGGATCAGTTGGATCCCCTTTTTTTGAAATGGGACCACAAGAATTCCTTCGGGATTAATTCTTTCTCATGTTCTTATCATTAACAATGTAGAATCAGAAATTATATCCCCGTGAAATTCGTGTGAGAGTGAGTACCCACGAGTGTCTAACGCAATATAAAGAAGCGGGTGACAATGCTCAACTAACTACAAGGAGCCGTAGTACATAGCACTGTCTCAGTCTCCCAGGTAAACAGCTATCTCAGGTGCTAGGTAGAAAGGCAGCGCTCGGCAGCTTGTCGACATCAGCTTTCAGGAGGAACTTGCGGATTCCCATCTGGCCGCTGGAACAGTGGACCCTTTACCCTCCAAGGGTGTTGGGGGGGGCATGGAGTTTGCCCATCCAGTCTACCATGTGCTTGTGTACCCTGCGAGACACCGCACTATGACTTCCCGTCTGCTCCCCAGCCACACTCGCGTGAGTTGTATGATGGAAGATCCTGTTGGGGGTACACAGGAGTTGGGGTACGGGGGCCATATATGGAGTTTTATACTGTATTGACATACAATCAGAGAGAAGCCTGATGCAGGCATAACAGATGCAGCCGCGAAAGTTGTGCAAAGCGCATCGAAGCACAACCAAGACAGCGAATTCCAGTAGGGACATAAAATCAAGGAATGGATCATCATGGATCTGTAACACAATCATCCATAATTCTTTCTGAACCCATCATTTTCAGATTCACAATCTTCCAAATATAGATATCCTAAGTACACACTAGATGATAGTTCACAGCTGCATTTATCTGCTGTGATAATATTTCCTTCTTTCATATGAAAAAACTAACCAAAACCTGTTACCCTGCTACTTCCAGTTGAGTTCCACTTCCCAAACACAATTCCCCCACATGCGCTGCCCGCAGGGACAAACAGTACGTAAGGTCCCGAGCATTCAGAGGATGTCTACCATTTGTCTTGGGGAGTATTGTGTAGACACAGCTCTGTGGAGGAGACGGAGACCCAGAACTATCCTGACATTCACCACTCCTGTTTCCATTCATGTAAATGGCAGCAGGGTGAGATGATCTGAACCAGTACACACTGGGTTCCCCTTGGCACTGCTTACTGTGGTCCATCCTCTGGGAGGTAATAGAGCACTGGAGAACCACAGAGTCTCCCAGCTGAACTGATGCTGACGCAGGCTTTTGGACCACAGTCTGTGAGACTAACGTCTGTTCATTCACATCTGCATAAAGGAAATACAATCAAATCTATCCAATCCCAATATCTTTTGGTGTTAATTTCAGAGAAAATAGATGTTGTTTACTTATAATATTCTCAACATTGAACCCTACCTTTCACAGACAGAAATGTGCCGTTGTTCCGACTCTTCTCAACATCAAGTCCTTGACTACAGAAATAGTTTGCTTCATCCTCTTTATTCACATCGCTCATGGTCAAGTTAAAGTCAGTTCCTTCTCCCAGTGTCACCCGAGATTCATAGGTGAGTAAATTCTGTTACTTTGAAAGTCGGGCACGAATTACGAACATGCACGAGATGCTAGCTGGAAAACATATCCAGTGGCGAAACTCTCGCAAGGTGAATGGACGGGTCTGCTTGTGCCTGGTATATACGCAAGTCCGTGTTGTCTGTTCCCATCGCTCATGAAGGAGAACCTGACGACTAGAGATAGTGACGGTAAACAGTCATCTCCAAAGGTCGCGCATTTTTTCAATCTATAAGTGGAGTGCGTGAACCTTGAATCTTGGTCTGAATCAGCGCACCTGGAAACATAAACAGACAACCACAAACTTACACTATCCATTGCATTTACGGTCCACTTATGCCAATTTTTCTTGAAGAGCTCCGTAGGAAACCCATAGATACAGAAAAGAATGTCGAGAATCTACAGTGAGATACATTTACTGTGGTTGATACTTTGATACTCTTGCATAATTATAACAATGTACGTGATATTTCATCCGCATAGGGTGTGCCTGGCGCCTATCATACACTTTAATAAGCATAAGTGACGCCGACAAAAGGTATATAGCAGTTACATAATGATATCAGGTCCAAGATGGAACTCCGAGAGTGATAACAGACCTGACATCATGCTATTTGAAACATAAATAAATACCTCCAGAGATTATGAGACTAGCAGAAAGGAGTCAGATGAGATGCGATTCGGGCATCAGATCTAGGAATGCCCACCCTGCGCGATGCCTCCTCCTGTGAGGTTTTCCCGCACATCGCACACGTCACTACAATACATACATACCACTATGAGAGAGGAGACCCGGGCAGTGAACAAAATCTCCACAGAACGAGATATGAGCGAGGGATGTTAAATTGTCATAATCCAATCGTTCTCTTGCACCATTGGGATCCCATAAATTTACACTGCCTGACGGGAACGCCTCGGGACCCCCCAGGAGGAACTAGAGAGCGTGGCTGGGGAGAAGGAAGCCCTGCTTAGCCGGCTGCCACCGCGACCCAGCAGATAAGCGGACGAAAATGGATGGATGGATGGATGGATGGAAATTCTTGTGCCAGGTTGCAAAGCAATACAGTTCAAAAAACAATAGGGAAATCGACAGAATAATAAAAATAAACTAACAGATTTACAAATATACAATGTACAATGTCAAAATCTAAAAATATATAGGCAAGATAAGATATTCAGACGGCGAAAAACGATTTGGCATAATTAAAGTGAAGAATATTGCACATAATGTAGGAGAGGTATTGGACATGACATTAAGAATAACAATATTGCACATGATGATGAGAGGAGATGAGAGGTAGTATTACTGATAATATTTATAGATAACATGATATTAATAACAATAATATAGCACATGATAGAGAGTATTGCACATGATGTTGGGCAGTAATATTAATATTACACGTAATACTGAGGAAAAATGCACATGATGTTGAATGGTAATACTGCACATGATATTGCTCAGTGTTCATTGTCATGTATTTCAACTGTCCTTCCGACAGAGGGGGGAGGAGTTATAGAGTTTGATGACCACAGGCAGAAAGGACCTCCTATGGTGTTCTGTGGTGCACCTCGGTAATCTCAGTCTACGGCTGAAGGTGCTCTGTTATGACTCCAGTGTGACATGCAGGGGATGAGAGGCGTTGTCCACCTCGGTCCCCCTGATGCTGACCGGTTTCGGGTGGGTCGGTTGCTTCCTGAAATCCACCACCAACTCCTTAGTCTTAGAGATGTTGAGTTGCAGGTGATTTAGTCCACACCACTCCACAAAACTGTCCACCACACTCCTGTACTCAGACTCCTGACCCTTTCTGATACAGCCCACAATGGCAGAGTCATCCGAAAACTTCTGCAGGTGGCAGGACTGTGAGCTGTATCTGAAGTCTGAGGTGTAGAGTGTGAACAGGAAGGGAGACAGGACTGTCCCCTGAGGTTCTCCCGTGTTGCTCACTATAGTGTTCGACATGTTGCTCTGCAGCCTCACATGCTGTGGCCCACTTGTGTGGTAGTTGGTAATCCAGGCCACTAGTGGAGCGTCCACCTGCATGTCCAGGAGCTTAGTCCCAAACAGGGCAGGCTTTATGGTGTTGAAAGCGCTTGTGAAGTCAAAGAATGTGACTCTCACAATGCTGCCTGCCTCCTCCAGGTGAGAATAAGCCCTGTGCAGGAGATAGATGATGCCGTCTTCCACTCCGATGCAGGGCTGGTAGGCGAGCTACAGAGGGTCCAGTGATGGTTCGACTAGTGCACGGATGTGATAGAAGGCTTCCCACCTGCCTCGATACAAGAGATGCAGGATCTCCTCAATGGATTCTGTTCCAGATATATACCATTACATATTTAGCTATATGTATACATTTTCAAACAAAAGCTTCTAATTAAGGCCAAAAATGTTAAGATGACTACTCACCATGTAATGTCATGTGAATCCTCTCAGATGTTCTCTGTTGTAGGATGGGGAAACAGACTCCTTGAACTATGCAGCGTTGGAGTTCTTCATTATTCTTTTTGCATCACCGTTTGCATCAAATAACTTCAATCATATAACCCCATTCACCTGGCTATACAGATAAGAAGATGTTGGCGTATAGCTATTGCGTGTCTTGTGTATTGATCTTCTGTGTATTGGTTTTGTGTTTGATTGTTTGGTCTTTTTATTTTGTGGATGTAAGATTGTTTGATCTGGTCTTTGTTTTCATGGCGAAATCTGTCAGTTTTGATCACACTGCAGAACTTGCGCCGTAACATTTTGTTATTTATGCAAAGAAAATATGTGCCATACAGTAATTAGAATGTTATCTTGTTCATACATAATAGATGTTTTATGTATTTAAAACAAAGGCTGATACACTGTCAATTAGTTCTTCTTTTGCCTTGTTGCCAGTATTCGGCATCACCAATTCATACCATGTGTACAAATTAAAGGCAATACAATGCTCCATATATGTATTGACAGAGTAGTTAATCATTCATTACATAAACATAAACATTACTACTTTATATCAAAGAATTGGCTAATTTTCCATTTCAGCACTGGCTTCATCAAAGAAAGCAAGAGGATAACTGTATTCAACAAAAAGATATGGAAGCATCTGTATTATTATATTAGTGTTTCAATAGCACATGATAGCTGAGGATTTTACTCAGTTTACATTTTCAAGGATGGACATAGGCCTATAGAAAGGCTGTATAATCAAGTTTCCAGCAATCGGATATGAATTCAAACAGGATGTCTGTTAATTGTTAATCATTTTTCATCTGGGATCAATCGTTGCCTGTTTGTTTGACAAAATGTGATCATCATGATTCGTCCTTAAGCTCCCGCAACAACAAGGAGTGATGAAGAGCCAGCGTGTGTCTCTGCTGATGCTGCTGCTGCTGGGAGTCTTCTCCACCACAGTGTTCTCTGAAGAGAACCCCTGGTACAGGAAGTTCATAGACCAGCATTACAACCAGCATATGACTCCTGATAAGTGTGACGCAGTCATACGCAAGGGAAAAATCTCAGAGACCGACAGCAATATCTGTAAACAGACCAACACCTTCATCCGTGCTCCTCTCGACCTCAATCACGGCCATCTGTACCTCCGGAACCAGATATGAAAATGTTATCAAAAGTACCACTCCTTTGAAAATTGTTGTGTGTAAGCTAAGAAATAGGAGGTCCTTTCTGCCTGTGGCCATCAAACTCTATAACTCCTCCCCCCTCTGTCGGAAGGACAGTTGAAATACAAGACAATGAACACTGAGCAATATCATGTGCAGTATTACCATTCAACATCATGTGCATTTTTCCTCAGTATTACGTGTAATATTAATATTACTGCCCAACATCATGTGCAATACTCTCTATCATGTGCTATATTATTGTTATTAATATCAAGTTTCAAGTTTCAAGTATTTTATTGTCACTTCACAATTTACACGTGAGTATAAGCAGTGAGTGAAAAACTTTTTGTGCAAAACGCCCGACAACCGACAGTAATTATAAAAGAATACAAAATAGAATAGAACTACAAAATAGAAATAGAACTGTGCAAAATAGAAATAGAACTATGAATAGAAATTATGTGTAAATAAGTAATGAAATATAAAATGAAATATACAACAAAAATATCGTGCACCTCGGTAATCTCAGTCTACGGCTGAAGGTGCTCTGGTATGACTCCAGTGTGGTGTGCAGGGGATGGGAGGCGTTGTCCATAATACTGAGTAGTTTACTCAGCATCCTCCTCTCCGAGACCTCCGAGACCTCGGTCCCCCTGATGCTGACCGGTTTCGGGTGAGTCAGTTGCCTCCTGAAATCCACCACCAACTCCTTAGTCTTAGAGATGTTGAGTTGCAGGTGATTTAGTCCACACCACTCCACAAAACTGTCCACCACACTCCTGTACTCAGATTCCTGCCCCTTTCTGATACAGCCCACGATTTCAGATTCATCCGAAAACTTCTGCAGGTGGCAGGACTGTGAGCTGTATCTGAAGTCTGAGGTGTAGAGTGTGAACAGGAAGGGGGACAGGACTGTTCCCTGAGGTGCTCCCATGTTGCTAAAACAAGAGCAAGAATAGACAAGCGAGGAAGAATAGACAGCAAGGCTAGCTGAGGACCAGGATGACTGCACACAATTGCACAACCCATGGAAGTCACCAGGGCCAGACGGCATTCCAGGCCGTATCCTCAGAAGGTGCGCCGACCAGCTAGCCGAGGTATTCACCTCTATATTCAACCTCTCCCTGTACCAGTCTGCAGACTCCACCTGCTTCAAACAGACCACCATTGTACCAAAGAAACCTTCCATCACCTGTCTGAATGCCTACCGCCCTGCAGCACTGACCTCCATCATAATGAAGTGCTTCAAGTTGCTAGTCAGAACCCACATCTGCCCCACCCTTCCTGACACCTTGGACCCCCTTCAATTTGCAAACTGTCACAACAGATCTTTGGACAACGCCATCGCCCTGACAGTACAACCGCCCTCTTCCACTTGGATAAGGGAAACACATACATTTCAATCAGGTTTCAGGACACTCCATAGCACAGAGTCCGCTCTCCTGAGGGTAACTAACGACTTGTCTTCAGATTCAGGTAATTACACTATTTTATGGCTGCCTTCAACACAGTCAATCACTCCTACCTCCAGGACTGCTCAGCTGCTGTTGGGATTAATAATGTATCCTCTTCCTCTGCAGCCATCTACTGAGTACCACAAGGCTCTATATTAGGCCCCATTTAATTTTTCTTTATATTTTCAGAAAATATAATCTCCTTCCATTGTTATGCTGATAGGGTGTTAAGATGTACCTCCCGCTGAAACCGTGTGATCCATTCAGTGTAATGATCCTTCTGAATTGCATTGAGGACGTAAAATCATGGATGGCAAATAGCTTCCTTCAGCTAAACCATAATAAAACTGAGGTCCTAATCTTTGGCCCTGCTCAGGCTCCGAGGTAGTCCCAGCCACTTCCGCAGGAACTGGCTAACCCTCCTCTCAAAGCCCTCGACTGTGGAGATTGGGAGCTCATAGACCAAGAGGGGCCAGAGGATCCTAGGGAGGATGCCGTGTTGGTATATCCAGGCCTTGAGCTTGCGTGGTAATCCTGACTTGTCCACCGCCCCTAGCCAGGCTTCCAGCTCCTGGTTGGTGTCTCTGATGGATGCTGTGTCTCTCAAGCTGCAGTCAAACACCTTTCCTAGGCTCTTCAATGGTTTGTCAGTGACGGATGGTATCTGGGTACTACCAAGTGCGAAGCAGAACTTGTTGGTGGTCTTTCCGTTCTTCAGCACAAGGGATCTGGACTCCACCGGCTTGAACCTCATACGAGCCCAGGTGATCATCTCCTCCAGGCCCTTCAGGATCCAACTGCTCCCTGGGACAGACGTCATCACAGTCAAGTCATCTGTGAAGTCCCTAATGGGCGGCTGTCGGACGCCAGACTTGGTGAGGGGCCCTCTGCACTGAACCTCAGCAGACTTCACCAGCATGCTCATGGCAAGCACAAAAAGGATCACTCAAATGGTACATCAAGTGATCCAAGTAATAAACATTTTGAAGATGTGGTGGATTTGACCACCACTGATTTGTCTTTGGTGTTTTTAAATTATCCCAAAACACTAAAGTCACGCTTCCCTTGGATAATTCTCCTTATGGTCCGCTCCTGTAATCCTAACCTCACAGTTAAAGTGCTAGACATTCTCACAGAAAATATCTAGTCATGTATAATATGTATCTGGGTATAATAATATAAAAAAAACCCTCATGGTAATTTTCCAATACCTCAGATTTCCAAAAGAATTTACTGCTGAAGTCTGAATAGTTGATGAGATACTGTGAGATCAAAGCACTTTCCTTTTTTAAATATTAATGGATTACATTTAGACATTCACAATAATATTACACTTGTATAACTTCATTTGACCAAAGATATTAGAACCAGTCACAAGCTTGCTGCAGAAGTCATTATTTGTCCAGCTCTAATCCTTTTGGCCAGCGCCCCGCAACCAGGAAGTAGCCGAAGTACGCATTGTACTCACACACAAATAAACGAAAACAAATTGGAACAAATTGGAATGATTTTTTACTGAATGCAGACTACCACACTGGCACATTGCACAAGTAAATAACTTTATTTCATAAATATATTGCATTATGTTGACTTCTTCTCTAGAAATGGTGGGGTGGGGTGGGGGGTCGTCCTGTCCCTCTCTCGCACACACACACACACACAGACACACACACACACACACACACACGCCCGCCCGCCTCTCCCTGGCATCTCTAAATGTCACGGACGGCGGTCTTGTTTTCCGTCATTAGGGGAGCGTCACCTTCGCCAGCCCGCTCAATCAAAATGTCTTCCCAATGCATTATTCATGTGTGGGGTGCGCGCGGAGACATGACAACACAGCGCCGGGGGTCGGGTCCGGGGTTGGGGTTGTGGGTGGGCTGGAGGGCACAGCCACGCCCCGGCCAGACGTGTCATTCATGGGAGACTTTGATGGAAGCTCGGCGCCATCTGTGGCTGCAGGCACAGACTGCTGTTCAGTCAACACACACCTGTAGGAGAGGATACCGGCTGAATATTAAAATATATGTCCCTTTATGTCCCAAAGGCCCTGTACACTAAAACACTAGTATGTCATAAAACAAATGAAACAATATAGGCCTACTGCTATCAAAGTTATATTCTTCTATTTCCCAATTTCCAGCCTTCTATATTTGTATCTATTGCAGTATGTATTCATTACTTGTTCATTTACCAAACATGTACACCGATCTTGTGTATGTAAAGTGTATTCACTTACCCCAGATCTGCCAGTATAGCCAAAACAAATATTATACTAAGCTGTAAGTGCATCAACATCATCAACGCCAAACCGCAGGGTTCCTTGAAAACCAGATAAATTCCTCGCTTTCTGTTTCATTCCCTCAAAACAAACGGGTTGCACCACCACAGAGTGCCAGGCTTTCTCCGTAACAGGCAGTCCACCAACAAACAGCACCCTTGGGAACCACAACCTTTATTCTAGGAAGCACTAATGCTCCTTGGCCTTCATTAAACTACTTCTCTTGGGCCTTTTAAAAAAAACAAAGCAAAACAAAGACTAAGCCTTTTAACTACCTCACGGCCATATTGGAGTGGATCCCTCTGTCACCTTGCCCATCAGAGCCTCTAATAAGAGCGGTTTGTTCCAGAAACATCCATATGCTATACCGTGCCAAGTCTTGGTTGTACGCACTTGGCGCCGGCCTGGAGTCTTGGACCCCGGCCACACAGAACCTCAAAAAACAGTGTCTCGGTCCGGACGGAGCTCACCCCGGCCGACCCGGCGCAAAAAATAATAATACAATGCTCTCCCTCGCTCTGTAATTTGACTTTCACAAATCATTTGGAAAAACGCTGCCCTTGCTATCCCTCTCCCTCGCTCGCACCGGAGGGTTTTGTCAGTGTTGGCGGGACGGAGGGAGGGAGGGAGGGGAGGGGAGAGGAGGGAGGAGGAGGAGGAGGGAGGGAGGGAGGAGGAGAGGAGGGAGAGGAGGGAGGGGAGGGAGGGGAGGACGGAGGGAGGGGAGGGAGCTGAGACAAAAATACTTCAAAGGGTGTCGTCATGTTGGCCAGGTTTTGTTTTTCGCCTGCCGCTGTTTGGTTGTGTAAGCCGTTCCTGGGAACACACTGAGATCGGAATTCGCCTGTTCCACAATAATGTTATCTCTCCTGCTGGGTGAAGTGGTAAAGGTGTACCAGAATCTTTTTTTTTACGGTTTGCTGCAGAGCGGAGGCACCTGGTGGGGCGGGGGGGGGGGGCATGTTACAGAATATAGATTATTATTATTATTTCAACCAAAAATATTGCTTACATTTAAGATGGAGATGTTTTGGATGTCATAACATTTTGGATGTTGATCGGATAAACGTCAGTACATCAACAATCAAACTGTCCAGCTTCTTATTGGCTGTCCCAGCTTGTCAGCCCGCTCACAACATTAGCTCCATAATGATGTTTTCAGGAGTACATTTTTTTTTTCCGTTTCAGAAAATGTTCAATAAAATTGCAATAATTTTTGTAATTTGGTTGGAAACAGGGTTTCTTTCTCTGCAACAAACTATTGACAGCTAGACTAGTATCCAACAATTTAGTCTACATTAAATAAATATCCCCCCGCCTTCCTTAGCTACTGCTCCGTTTATCGTGTTGTGGTCTTTTTTGCTATTGCTCACAAATCCATTTTAATGTAAACTTTTAAATTGTAGTTTATGCACTTCACCTGAAAGTCTACTCTGATATAATGCATTTGTTTTCTAATTAAAACACTAAATCATCCCCCCAGCTATCGTTCTCCATTCATATGGGTGGGGGGGGATGTAGTGCCAAAGTTAGCCTTGAGGGGGCGCTGATGAACCCGGGCCCTAGTGTGTACCACATACTGAATGTTTTACTGGCGACAGATAGGAGGCATGTCTGTTTATTTACTTTGGACACACCGCCACCGCCGGCTCAACCGCAGACCCTCGGAGGTGACGAAGGGTCTGAAGCGGGGATGTGGGGGGATCGATAATCGCTTGATAGTCATAATATGCTCTTGTTTGGTCGTTTAGCCCCTCGGATCACAAGGGGAAAGCGGTGGTGCTGCCCAGTTTGCAGTCGTCTCTGAGCGTCCAGCGTTTAGCCCAACACTAATGTGGGACCCAGCAGCCGTACGATGATTGAGCTGCTGAACTTCTGAGAGAGCCTGGGCCAGGAAACCAAAAACTGCAAGGGGCGGAGTTATGCCTTGTTTCCTGTCTTCATGACGTAGATATTCAATATTCCACCAAAGAGTACTTGAGTGGATGAAGCTTTCAGAAGGAGATTTGAAGAAGCGTATTTCTACAGTGTCCAGTCTACACAGTGTTGGTTTAAAACCTTTACAGAATAAAACTTGCTGTTTTATTCTGTAAAGGCGTCAGTGTTTGTGTTCACCTATATTACACACTTACAGATCCCCGCCTCCAGCCACATGATTGCGTGAAGCGAATATGAAGCGAAAGAAGACAGATTTGCGCTCATCTGCCATCAGATTTTTGTACTGTAATCGTATTAACATTTGTACGCGAGAAAGCCCAGCTATCCACTCATGATATAGAGAGCACCTGGCTCGTAGTCTTTCACTTTCAGAAACTTTCAGTCTATTTTCAGTCACTCTTAAAACCACTACTCTGATTCCATGCTCGCAGTGCAAAATCGGCCTCATTGATTTTTGCTCGTATGTCGTACTTTCGGACGATACGTTTCAGTGCTAAAAGCTCATAGATTTCACATGTTTCCCCCCAAGCTATAGAACTTGACAATAGTGAGTAGCAAAGCCATCACGGCTTATATTTTCAGTCGTTTTTATCATAATTTCATATTATGCATAATTGCTCACATCCAATGACTTCATATTTAGCTGCCTGATTGTGTCGAGTGTCCTTGACTTGAAGCACTAGAAACCTGGCACATACTGTATGCAGGTGATTACACAGAGCCTCCATGCGGTGTGTGATTAAAAGATGCAGTGCTTTAACCCCGGGATTGTTGGAATCCCTTTCAAATCAATGAGTAAACGTCTCAGAGTGCTGAGGTGGCTTTATTTGTATGGAGTGGTTCAAAGATGGTGTTTATCAAATGTTTCACCTTCATTGTGTTGCCCCTGTGTTTCCTGTGCCCGAGGTATCGCCATTACAAGCGTGGGGGGGGGGGGCTCACCTCTAGTAGTTGACAGCTTCTATTGGATCTGATTCCAGAACCGCAGCCCCGGTGACCTTGAGCGAAGTCGTCTGTCGTCTCGCTCGCAAAGATAACCCAATCTACGCACTTCTGTTCGGCGCTCGGGCTAAAACAAAGAAACAAGGCCCTGAGTAAATCTTACCGGTTCATAATTGAATTCTAACAGGCACGTTTTCAAGGTTATAGCCCTCAAGGCTGATCGATTTTTCATTCTCGGTTGGTCGTTCCTCCTGAAGAGGGAACTCAACAAACATCGCCGACAAGCACGTAGCATGTCTGAGGATGTGGATACGTTTTAATATTTAATATGGGTTAAAAAAAAGCAGCGTGTTTGATTCATTACCATTTGTTGTGTTGTTAGCGTTTATCAGATGATGTTTGTCTGTTTTGTCTATTCTATGTGTCGGCATTCAGAGCACACAGCAGATGCCCTGGAGTTTCATTACAACAAACAACATTATAGTCCCACAGCCTGTGTGTGTGTGTGTGTGTGTGTGTGTGTGTGTGTGTGTGTGTGTGTGTGTGTGTGTGTGTGTAGGGGGTATGTGTGTGTGTGTGTGTGTGTGTGCGTGCGCGAGCCCCATGAATTGTTTGTAGTGTTAGTTAATATTTTTGGCATGGATTTCCTAATTAGTTCTCTGGGCGGGCTTTTGTCTTATGCGTAGTTAGCGTTTTCCTGTGGGACAGAGTGTGTGCTGGGGCTAATGGGGTGTGTGTGTGTGTGTGTGTGTGTGAGAGAGGGAGAGTTTGTGTGTATGTATGTAAAGTGTGTGTGATTTTGTTTGTCTCTGTGTATGTATGTGCAGTGTGTATGTAAACATGCAAATTTACACACCTTCTGGGGGTAGGACTGTATTTGTGTGTGTGTGTGTGTGTGTGTGTGATGTGTATGTGAATGGTGCTTTGCTGCTCTATCCACACTCACATCCCGGTCGGATCGAAGCCCTGCCCTTCCTGTGCTAAAATAAACCCACCTTGGGAAGTCTAGCGTCCCACACAGGGCGCCATGTTTGTTATACCTTGTGATTCTCTGATGAGTGTGTTATTATACTCAGATACATATTATAACCAGTGGCGGCTCGTCAATAGGGCCACCCCCCCCCCCACAGGACGAGGTGACGAAGGGTCTGAAGCGGGGATGTGGGGGGATCGATAATCGCTTGATAGTCATAATATGCTCTTGTTTGGTCGTTTAGCCCCTCGGATCACAAGGGGAAAGCGGTGGTGCTGCCCAGTTTGCAGTCGTCTCTGAGCGTCCAGCGTTTAGCCCAACACTAATGTGGGACCCAGCAGCCGTACGATGATTGAGCTGCTGAACTTCTGAGAGAGCCTGGGCCAGGAAACCAAAAACTGCAAGGGGCGGAGTTATGCCTTGTTTCCTGTCTTCATGACGTAGATATTCAATATTCCACCAAAGAGTACTTGAGTGGATGAAGCTTTCAGAAGGAGATTTGAAGAAGCGTATTTCTACAGTGTCCAGTCTACACAGTGTTGGTTTAAAACCTTTACAGAATAAAACTTGCTGTTTTATTCTGTAAAGGCGTCAGTGTTTGTGTTCACCTATATTACACACTTACAGATCCCCGCCTCCAGCCACATGATTGCGTGAAGCGAATATGAAGCGAAAGAAGACAGATTTGCGCTCATCTGCCATCAGATTTTTGTACTGTAATCGTATTAACATTTGTACGCGAGAAAGCCCAGCTATCCACTCATGATATAGAGAGCACCTGGCTCGTAGTCTTTCACTTTCAGAAACTTTCAGTCTATTTTCAGTCACTCTTAAAACCACTACTCTGATTCCATGCTCGCAGTGCAAAATCGGCCTCATTGATTTTTGCTCGTATGTCGTACTTTCGGACGATACGTTTCAGTGCTAAAAGCTCATAGATTTCACATGTTTCCCCCCAAGCTATAGAACTTGACAATAGTGAGTAGCAAAGCCATCACGGCTTATATTTTCAGTCGTTTTTATCATAATTTCATATTATGCATAATTGCTCACATCCAATGACTTCATATTTAGCTGCCTGATTGTGTCGAGTGTCCTTGACTTGAAGCACTAGAAACCTGGCACATACTGTATGCAGGTGATTACACAGAGCCTCCATGCGGTGTGTGATTAAAAGATGCAGTGCTTTAACCCCGGGATTGTTGGAATCCCTTTCAAATCAATGAGTAAACGTCTCAGAGTGCTGAGGTGGCTTTATTTGTATGGAGTGGTTCAAAGATGGTGTTTATCAAATGTTTCACCTTCATTGTGTTGCCCCTGTGTTTCCTGCGCCCGAGGTATCGCCATTACAAGCGTGGGGGGGGGGGGGCTCACCTCTAGTAGTTGACAGCTTCTATTGGATCTGATTCCAGAACCGCAGCCCCGGTGACCTTGAGCGAAGTCGTCTGTCGTCTCGCTCGCAAAGATAACCCAATCTACGCACTTCTGTTCTGCGCTCCGTCTAAAACAAAGAAACAAGGCCCTGAGTAAATCTCACCGGTTCATAATTGAATTCTAACAGGCACGTTTTCAAGGTTATAGCCCTCAAGGCTGATCGATTTTTTCATTCTCGGTTGGTCGTTCCTCCTGAAGAGGGAACTCAACAAACATCGCCGACAAGCACGTAGCATGTCTGAGGATGTGGATACATTTTAATATTTAATATGGGTTAAAAAAAAGCAGCGTGTTTGATTCATTACCATTTGTTGTGTTGTTAGCGTTTATCAGATGATGTTTGTCTGTTTTGTCTATTCTACGTGTCGGCATTCAGAGCACACAGCAGCAGATGCCCTGGAGTTTCATTACAACAAACAACATTATAGTCCCACAGCCTGTGTGTGTGTGTGTGTGTGTGTGTGTGTGTGTGTGTGTGTGTGTGTGTGTGTGTGTGTGTGTGTGTGTGTGTGTGTGTGTATGCGCGTGTGTGTGTGTGTGTGTGTGTGTGTGTGTGTGTGTGTGTGTGCGTGCGCGAGCCCCATGAATTGTTTGTAGTGTTAGTTAATATTTTTGGCATGGATTTCCTAATTAGTTCTCTGGGCGGGCTTTTGTCTTATGCGTAGTTAGCGTTTTCCTGTGGGACAGAGTGTGTGCTGGGGCTAATGGGGTGTGTGTGTGTGTGTGTGTGTGTGAGAGAGGGAGAGTTTGTGTGTATGTATGTAAAGTGTGTGTGATTTTGTTTGTCTCTGTGTATGTATGTGCAGTGTGTATGTAAACATGCAAATTTACACACCTTCTGGGGGTAGGACTGTATTTGTGTCTGTATTTGTGTGTGTGTGTGTGTGTGTGTGTGTTGTGTACGTGAATGGTGCTTTGCTGCTCTATCCACACTCACATCCCGGTCGGATCGAAGCCCTGCCCTTCCTGTGCTAAAATAAACCCACCTTGGGAAGTCTAGCGTCCCACACAGGGCGCCATGTTTGTTATACCTTGTGATTCTCTGATGAGTGTGTTATTATACTCAGATACATATTATAACCAGTGGCGGCTCGTCAAATAAAGCCACCTCAGCACTCTGAGACGTTTACTCATTGATTTGAAAGGGATTCAAACAATCCCGGGGTTTAAAGCACTGCATCTTTTAATCAACACACCGCATGGAGGCTCTGTGTAATCACCTGCATACAGTATGTGCCAGGTTTCTAGTGCTTCAAGTCAAGGACACTCGACACAATCAGGCAGCTAAATATGAAAGTCATTGGATGTGAGCAATTATGCATAATATGAAATTATGATAAAAACGACTGAAAATATAAGCCGTGATGGCTTTGCTACTCACTATTGTCAAGTTCTATAGCTTGGGGGGAAACATGTGAAATCTATGAGCTTTTAGCACTGAAACGTATCGTCCGAAAGTACGACATACGAGCAAAAATCAATGAGGCCGATTTTGCACTGCGAGCATGGATTCAGAGTAGTGGTTTTAAGAGTGACTGAAAATAGACTGAAAGTTTCTGAAAGTGAAGGACTCCCAGGCAGGTGCTCTCTATATCATGAGTGGATAGCTGGGCGTACAATGCGTACAAATGTTAATACGATGGAGTACAAAAATCTGATGGCAGATGAGCGCAAATCTGTCTTCTTTCGCTTCATGCAATCATGTTGCTGGAGGCGGGGATCTGTAAGTGTGTAATAGGTGAACACAAACACTGACGCCTTTACAGAATAAAACAGCAAGTTTTATTCTGTAAAGGTTTCAAACCAACACTGTGTAGACTAGACACTGTAGAAATACACTTCTTCAAATCTCCTTCTGAAAGCTTCATCCACTCAAGTACTCTTTGGTGGAATATTGAATATCTACGTCATGAAGACAGGAAACAAGGCATAACTCCGCCCCTTGCAGTTTTTGGTTTCCTGGCCCAGGCTCTCTCAGAAGTTCAGCAGCTCAATCATCGTACGGCTGCTGGGTCCCACATTAGTGTTGGGCTAAACGCTGGACGCTCAGAGACGACTGCAAACTGAGCAGCACCACCGCTTTCCCCTTGTGATCCGAGGGGCTAAACGACCAAACAAGAGCATATTATGACTATCAAGCGATTATCGATCCCCCCACATCCCCGCTTCAGACCCTTCGTCACCTCGTCCTGTCCCTCTCTCGCACACACACACACACACACACACACACACACACACACACACACACGCCCGCCCGCCTCTCCCTGGCATCTCTAAATGTCACGGACGGCGGTCTTGTTTTCCGTCATTAGGGGAGCGTCACCTTCGCCAGCCCGCTCAATCAAAATGTCTTCCCAATGCATTATTCATGTGTGGGGTGCGCGTGGAGACATGACAACACAGCGCCGGGGGTCGGGTCCGGGGTTGGGGTTGTGGGTGGGCTGGAGGGCACAGCCACGCCCCGGCCAGACGTGTCATTCATGGGAGACTTTGATGGAAGCTCGGCGCCATCTGTGGCTGCAGGCACAGACTGCTGTTCAGTCAACACACACCTGTAGGAGAGGATACCGGCTGAATATTAAATATATGTCCCTTTATGTCCCAAAGGCCCTGTACACTAAAACACTAGTATGTCATAAAACAAATGAAACAATATAGGCCTACTGCTATCAAAGTTATATTCTTCTATTTCCCAATTTCCAGCCTTCTATATTTGTATCTATTGCAGTATGTATTCATTACTTGTTCATTTACCAAACATGTACACCGATCTTGTGTATGTAAAGTGTATTCACTTACCCCAGATCTGCCAGTATAGCCAAAACAATATTATACTAAGCTGTAAGTGCATCAACATCATCAACGCCAAACCGCAGGGTTCCTTGAAAACCAGATAAATTCCTCGCTTTCTGTTTCATTCCCTCAAAACAAACGGGTTGCACCACCACAGAGTGCCAGGCTTTCTCCGTAACAGGCAGTCCACCAACAAACAGCACCCTTGGGAACCACAACCTTTATTCTAGGAAGCACTAATGCTCCTTGGCCTTCATTAAACTACTTCTCTTGGGCCTTTTAAAAAAAACAAAGCAAAACAAAGACTAAGCCTTTTAACTACCTCACGGCCATATTGGAGTGGATCCCTCTGTCACCTTGCCCATCAGAGCCTCTAATAAGAGCGGTTTGTTCCAGAAACATCCATATGCTATACCGTGCCAAGTCTTGGTTGTACGCACTTGGCGCCGGCCTGGAGTCTTGGACCCCGGCCACACAGAACCTCAAAAAACAGTGTCTCGGTCCGGACGGAGCTCACCCTGGCCGACCCGGCGCAAAAAATAATAATACAATGCTCTCCCTCGCTCTGTAATTTGACTTTCACAAATCATTTGGAAAAACGCTGCCCTTGCTATCCCTCTCCCTCGCTCGCACCGGAGGGTTTTGTCAGTGTTGGCGGGACGGAGGGAGGGAGGACGGAGGGAGGGAGGGGAGGACGGACGGAGGGAGGGGAGGACGGAGGGAGGGGAGGACGGACGGAGGGAGGGGAGGACGGAGGGAGGGAGGGGAGGACGGAGGGAGGGGAGGGAGCTGAGACAAAAATACTTCAAAGGGTGTCGTCATGTTGGCCAGGTTTTGTTTTTCGCCTGCCGCTGTTTGGTTGTGTAAGCCGTTCCTGGGAACACACTGAGATCGGAATTTGCCTGTTCCACAATAATGTTATCTCTCCTGCTGGGTGAAGTGGTAAAGGTGTACCAGAATCTTTTTTTTTACGGTTTGCTGCAGAGCGGAGGCACCTGGTGGGGCGGGGGGGGGGGGGCATGTTACAGAATATAGATTATTATTATTATTTCAACCAAAAATATTGCTTACATTTAAGATGGAGATGTTTTGGATGTCATAACATTTTGGATGTTGATCGGATAAACGTCAGTACATCAACAATCAAACTGTCCAGCTTCTTATGGCTGTCCCAGCTTGTCAGCCCAGTCACAACATTAGCTCCATAATGATGTTTTCAGGAGTACATTTTTTTTTTCTGTTTCAGAAAATGTTCAATAAAATTGCAATAATTTTTGTAATTTGGTTGGAAACAGGGTTTCTTTCTCTGCAACAAACTATTGACAGCTAGACTAGTATCCACCAATTTAGTCTACATTAAATAAATATCCCCCCGCCTTCCTTAGCTACTGCTCCGTTTATCGTGTTGTGGTCTTTTTTGCTATTGCTCACAAATCCATTTTAATGTAAACTTTTAAATTGTAGTTTATGCACTTCAACTGAAAGTCTACTCTGATATAATGCATTTGTTTTCAAATTTAAAACACTAAATCATCCCCCCAGCTATCGTTCTCCATTCATATGGGTGGGGGGGGTGTAGTGCAAAGTTAACCTTGAGGGGGCGCTGATGAACCCGGGCCCTCGTGTGTACCACATACTGAATGTTTTACTGGCGACAGATAGGAGGCATGTCTGTTTATTTACTTTGGACACACCGCCACCGGCCGGCTCAACCGCAGACCCTCGGACGTGTCGGAGGAACCCTCGGGGGGCCTTCGTTTGGCAGAGGATTTTTTTCTGCTGTCTGCTGGTCATGGAGTCGTGGATTCATGATTGGAAAATATGTTTTAGGCATCAAGGAACGCAGACATTGCTCTGAACCTATCGGGCCCTTTCTGAAGTCCATTCTGCAGGTTAATTTGTATCGAAAACCTCATGGGCAAACGTTTGATTGAATTAAACACTCTCGTGGTAACACTATTAAAATGTTGACATCACAATCATGCTCTGCGACTGGAAAAAAGGCTGCAGACAGTTTCATGAAATTGATTCTGAAGCCGTTGAGGACGACTTCAGACGCGACTGTGGAATTAATGAGTTTGGGGAGAACTTGGGGAGAATCTATCAACTGCAGTGGTGGCTGGCGATAAAAAAATGTTTGGGGGGGGGGTCCAAAAAAACCAAACAAAAAAACACCACTGTAATGTTGCTTAAACCCTCATGGTAATTTCCCAATGCCCCAGATTTACAAAAAAATTACTGCAGAAGTCTGAATAGTTAACGCTGTTGATAAGGGATACTGTGAGATCAAAGCACTTTGCCTATTTAAATATTAATGGATTACAATTGCAGACTTTCTCCACAATAATATCTAACAGTTAGCAGGGTGTTAGGCAGAAATTGAAAAGTGTCAGACAATGTTTTGAGAAGAATTGCCAGCACCACCGGCGCACTGTTACTTGGGGGGTCTGGGGGAATGCCCCCGCAATAACATTTTTTAGATGTTTTGGTGCATTTTAGGGCATTTTGAGATAGTAATTCCCACTGAAATGAATGAACAAAATATAACAAAAACTAGTGAATGTTTTAGTAAAACATCAATTTCAGACACTTTTATTCTCACCTCTCAGATATTCATTATTTTATCCAGGACCCCCTGTCCCCCAGTCATCACTTTGCCAACACTTACTTACTTACTTAATCAACAAAATGAACATCAAAATCAGATTAGAATCAGATTAGAATCAGATTAGAAATTAAACTTCCCAAGTAAAAATAAATGTGACACTTTAAAAGGACATTTTCTTTTTGACTTAAAACGACGAGAACTTGATTACTTACCTTTGGACAAAAGAAGGAGTAACTTTTTGCTTGCTTGTCCGTTCTGTCTGTCATGTCTGTGCTCAGTGGCTGTGACCAATCGTCTGCAAAATCATGACTGTGAGCTGAGTAAACGGTTGCATCATGCTGGGACAATTACATGATAAAGCGGCCGATTTAGCGCAACTAACTCGGAAATAACAACAATTACGGTATTCATCCTGTTAACAGTCACTCTATTTGTTAATATAAATAAGAAATAATGATGAGGGTAATTGGATGATGATGATTAACTGACTAACAACTAAAACACAGCCAACAGACTTTCATACATGTCGTTCATAGTAAATCAACTGCATTATTTGTAGGCTATCTGTAGGTGTTTCCTACTTTGTTGTGCTATAGCCTACAAATAACAGGGTTAATGTACTGCTATGAACAACATGTATGCATGTAGGCTGTGTTTTAGTTGTTAGTACAGTCAATCATCATAATATAATTACTCATTGGGCCGGCGCCCCGCTACCAGGAAGTAGCCGAAGTACATATTGTATTCACACGGAAACAAACGAATAACAAATTGGAATTATTTTTTACTGAACGCAGACTACCATGCTGGCCCATTGTACAAGTAAACACGTTTATTTCCTAAATATTTCTGGCAGGAGGCCCCCTATTGACCCCTCTATTGACCAACCGCCACTGTTTGACCGTCTATAAAGTGGGGAACTGACTCAGGGTAAACAGACTGAGGGTCAGTAATGCAGGGAGGGGGGAGGAGGGAGGGTGGGAGGGGGGGGTGTCGATGTCATCGCACACAGCACAGTCACGGACAACTCACACACACGCAAGCCTGTTAAGATGGGCGTGAGAGAGACTGACATCATGTCGACCCTCATCTCTCATGCGCACGCACACATGCGCACGCACACACACACAGTACAGAGTGACATGTGTACACAAACCATTCACATACTCAAGTCAAAACACACACACACACACAAGTGCGATGGGCTGATCTCCGAAGAGATCAGCTGATTAAAAACATAACGACTTGGTCTTTAACTCCGCTGCCCCTCCACCCAGACGGCGAGTGGTGGGGGGCGTCTCTGATGCTCTGCGTGTGTGTTGTGTCTGCTGGGGCTGTCCAAGCAGACCACCATTAAAAACACATCAGGGTAACGACACTCATCTCTCTCTCTCTCTCTCTCTCTCTCTCTCTCTCTCTCTCTATCCCTCTCCTCCCCTCCTCTGAATATAATCAGTGCAGAGACCCAGAGCTGACCTTGAGCCAAGAAGAAGAGAGATATATACTATCTAGATATACATACAATATATATACAATATATACACACAATATATATACAATATATATACACGCACGCACGCATGCACACACACACGCACACACACTGGCTGGTGATAAAAACGAACAAAACAAAAACAACACCACTGTAATGTTGCCTCAACCCTTGTGGGTTTAGGCAACAAATTTTCCAATACCCCAGATTTCCCAAAAAAAACAACTGCTGAAGTCTGAATAGTTAACACTGTTGATGAAGGATACTGTGAGATCAAAGCACTGCCTCTTTCAATATTAACGGATAACTTTCTCCACAATAATGTTTGGCACCAAGTCACTTCGCGTCTAACTTGATGTGGCCAAAGATATTACAACCAGTCACAAGCTTGCTGCAGAAGCTGTTATTTGTCCAGCTTTAATCCTTTTGGCCAAATAGACCATAGCAACAGCATGAACAACATAAGGGAAATTATTATTGCCTTGTTTTTGGAAATTATGTGTTATGTGCAAATTACAAACATCTGTAAATGACAAGGATAGAATCTTATCTGAAAAAATGAGACGGCATATATTTATGTCTGGAGGGCAATTTGTGATTCACACGAAAAGCAACGACAGCGACTTTATTTTTGCTGTCCTGTGCCCCATACACCGCACAACTCCAGGTATATAATAATATATAACACTTTTTTGGTTGGCTCATTCTGTCCGTGTCATGGTCTTGTGGTCAGTTTACGTAGTCTTAGTCCTAGTCACCCCCACACAAGCAACACAACACAGACTAGAGACACGTGCACTAATACAACACTAATAACACAACATAACACACACATCAATTTTCCCACCCGTTCACCCATAATCCTTTGCTCCCAGGGGTCGTACTCCGTCAGCAACACATCAGCAACACGAACACGAAAGAAATACCGATTTGCTGCCAATAAAAGTAGGAGTGTCCAGGACGCAGTTCACTGCGCCCCGTCGTAATATCAGAAGCCGCCAATCAGAGAGCCGCTTTTGGTCATGTGCTTATAAGTACATATTGCATTCACATAAAAATAAACGAATTGGAACAATTTTTACAGAATGCAGACTACCATGCTGGTGCATTGTACAAGTGAACAAGTTTATTTCGTAATTACTTTGCATTGTGTTTAATGTGTTTAAGTAGACTTCTTCTTTAGAAATGGCAGGGGGGGTGTATACACACACACACACACACACACACATATACACCCACACTCGTCTGCATACATGTGCATCTGGATGTTCAGACTGACATATAAACACACGACCATGCAAGCGCGCGTGCATGATGTTGTCATGTCTGAAAAACCCACACATATAAATACACACACATCCCAAAGATAGGCATCATCACATGGGGTCGCACGTTCGAACCCCACGGTCCCTGAGCCAGACGCATCGCCCCTAACTGTGTCACTCATCAGTGACACAATTATCAAAGACGACACAGTGAAAGTGTTACCAGAAACACACTCGTGATTAAGAACTCAAATCGCACACACCATGCCTGTTCAAGTCTATTATAAGAACTGCCAATATAAAAATAAATATATGTAAATTGGATGTCTGGTCCGGGCAGGTTGTGGAGTGAAGCCGTCAACGGAGGGTCCGTGTCACACAGTTGAACCCCACCCCAGAATGACATGGCAATTTGTCACATCACTCACACTTTGAAGCAGATAAGGCAGATTATCACAAAAAAAAGTACCCTACCATGTTATACATGTCATAATATCTATGATATCTGTCAAATGCATGAAGATGAATGGCGCATTAGATATGCATGAGTCCACTCGCCCAGGTTCAATTCATCATTGAAATTAAGAAATCACCCTCTTCACCCCAGTTAATTATGAAGATTAGGACTGTTCAAGGGAGCACTCGGTTGAAGGCAACATTGACTTACATTCCGTAGCTTTGGTTATGATCATTAAAACTGGACGCGACTCATGCCTGGGCTCAAGCACACAGGCTGATCACCACGGTAACACAATGATTTGGAAAGCTCAGTTGGATTATTATGACCTGATCTATGTCAACTACAACAACAAGTCAACAAAACCTTGTTTGACTTAAAGTTTTGTGTCTGAATATTATTGGTTCGGTCTTGGTTATTGGTTGGTTGGTTTTTTTCCTCTCACTTGTCTCAGACCTACACACCAACTCAACTATTTATTGGCAACCTGTTTTAAATCATACATAAATACGCTCTCAACCACACAGATGTGTGAAGCTTGTTGTTACATCCTGACACTTAAAAACACATTTGGATAAAAACCTTTCAATCTATATGTTAATGCGCCCGCAGGTGAGCAGCCAATCTAACAGTGATGTGTGTTTACCTGAGCGTGAAATTGAAGGATGCGCAAAAACAAAAACAAAGGAAATCAGGAAGACGGCGCACAACATGTCCGACCGTCTCGGCGACACCGCCCACCAATGCGTGACAGCGCCCACCATGCGTGACAGCGCCGTCGCCTCGCTAAAACAAAGTGTCTCTAACTTGACGTTGAGCGAACTGACTGAAGCGTGGTGGCGTGAAGAACACGGCTCAGAGAAGCGTCGGTTCGACCCCCGTCCCGGGCCGAGATGTCTGCACGGTGACCCTTCGGGGCCAATTCCGCCCGTCCGTGTGAGTCCTCTCAGAGTGCTTGTTTGAGCCCCTGACCGCCTCAGATTGTCATAAGTGCTTGACAACGTAATGGAAAGGATTTGTTTGTTGTTGTGTCGAACCAAGTCGTCTTGTTATGGGCATATAATAATAATAATAATAAAAACGAATTAATAATTCATTACCAAATTTATTACATAACTTTTTACCTTAAAAAAAATAGGTCTTACCATGTATAGTCAAAAATAGTTGCTGAAAATACTGAAAAGCAATGTGCCAAAGGAGGCGGGGCTAGGGTGGGAAGAGTCTGCTAGACTCGAGGACAGAGGCGCCGTGTCCAGGTTGAAAGGAGACAGTGCAGGTTTTATGATGGCGGAGAACAGCCCAGCTAACGAGCAGCCTGGGTGATCAGAGGTGAGCGCGGCCAAGCTGCAGCCCTGCCAGGAGGCCTTGTGTCTGGGCCAATGGGCTGCTGGTAGAGAGACCAAGAGCTGAGTCAGGAAAACCGGCCACGAGAGAGAGAGAGAGAGAGAAGGGGCTAGAGAGAGGCAGATACAGAGAGAGAGACAGAGAGAAAGAGAGTGAGAGGAGAGAGAAAGAGAGAGAGAGAGAGAGAGGGAGAGAGAGGAGCTGGCCCTTTCCTGCGTGCACAGTTCCATAACAAAACACACACACACACACACACACACACACACACACACACACACACTCTCCACTGACACAACACTGCTCTCTCTGTCTCACAGTGTGACGCGGCATGTGTGTGTGTGTGTGTGTGTATATATGAGGTGTGCGCGCACACACACACACACACACACAGCTACCTGACACCTACTGTGTCCCATAACAGTAAACACTCCTCGGCTAGAGCCAGCATTGCGATACACAACCCGAGCGACCAATCAGAACAGAGAGTTGCCTGGCCCACAGCGTTGGCTTCATGCATCTATTTGTTTTTGGTTCAGTCTCTCTCCCAACCTGTAGCCTGTGTACACAACAAGCCCACCCACCACCACACCTCCACCCACCACCACAACCCCACCCACCACACCTCCACCCAGCACCACAACCCCACCCACCACCACCTCCACACACCACACCTCCACCCACCACCACCACAACCGCACCCACCACCACCACCACACCTCCACCCAGCACCACCACCTCCACACACCACCACACCTCCACCCACCACCACAACCGCACCCACCACCACCACCACACCTCCACCCACCACCACACCTCATGGCACCAAGACGGAGACAAAGCTAAAGATGGAGAGCTGACGGAAACACCAGATGGGAAGACGAGGAGAGGAGGAGGAGAGTGGTGTGTGAGCTGAGGGAGGTGCTGACAAGGACACATCCAGGGGGGGAGGAGGGGGGGGGGTGGTATTAGAGAGAGGATGAAGCTGTGATATCTTCATCATCCTGTCGCCAAAAACCCAGAGAGAGCCGGGACAGGACTCTGATGGGCCCCCGTCATCAGCGCAATCTCTCTGTGTGTGTGTGTGTGTGTGTGTGTGTGTGTGTGTGTGTGACTGTGTGTGTGTGTGTGTGTGTGTGTGTGTGTGTGTGTGTGTATGTGACTGTGTGTGTGACTGTGTGTGTGTGTGTGTGTGTGTGTGTGTGTGTGTGTGTGTGTGTGTGTGTGTGTGGTGTGTGTGTGTGTGTGTGTGTGTGTGTGTGTGTGTGTGTGTGTGTGTGTGTGTGTGTGTGTGTGTGTGTGTGTGTTAACACATAAAATACAAAACAATACACTCACTTTTTCAGTTCATTCCTCATCCACAAATCCATCAAATTCTTCATCTTCAGTCCTTATACACACACCATAATATTACCGGTATGTTGAAGCACAGTACGTATTACTCCGCAAGGCTAGTATTACGCCGTGGTAGCCGTAATGCGCCGACAATCCATCAAGTATTACTCCGCGGTAGCCGTAATGCGCCGACAATCCATCAAGTATTACTCCGCGGTAGCCGTAATGCGCCGACAATCCATCAAGTATTACTCCGCGGTAGCCGTAATGCGCCGACAATCCATTAAGCGGCGCTGCTTGACAGATTTTTGAGCGCCGTGTACCACATAAAATCGGTTCGAGGTTAATACATAAGGCGCACCGGATTATAAGGCGCACTGTCGATTTTTGAGAAAATTACAGGATTTTAAGTGCGCCTTATAGTCCGAAAAATACGGTACTATTACAAACCACGTTGGCAGTTTAAAACTAACACGGAAAAGAGAATGTTCCTGGACATGAGGTGACTAGAGGTTACTAATTCACAGGGCTTTTCAACAGCCCAGTGATGTGATGTGACATCAGGTCAGCTGTGTGACCGGTGGGGAATCATGGCAACTCTGGGCTGGTGTTTACCGCCATTCGATCGTAACCACACCTGCCTCTCCAAATCAAGCTAGTGTCAATATTAGTGCAGCAAACACCAAATCAAAAACTGCAACTTGCAAAAAGGAACACAAACTCAGCACCGACACAAACATATACTCGTCCTCCTCCTCCTCCTCTTCAAACACAGAGCTGCCAACCAACCAACCAAACAGCAGCAGGCAGGCAGGCAGGCGGGCGGCGAGCGACCAGCGAACATTGGGGATGACCTCGACGACCTGACCCAGATATTAAGCTAGGCCTCCACATGTGCGTGTGCGCCCTGGGATTACTCCAGCAGCGCTGCACCGGGGACCAGGCGGGCACATTCTCCCCCCACCCCCCCCCCCCCACCCCCCCCCACCCCACACACACACACACACCTCACCCCACTCCACACCCCCCTCCTCACCATGCATCCTGACATGACCCTGGGAGACAGCGGCTTCACTGTCTGCCCCCCACTCTAGGTCTATCTCGCTCTATCTCTCTCTCTCTCTCTCTCTCTTCAGCTGACATGATGTACATACGTGGTAGTATGAACCAGATATGTGCTATTATACAGTTCATAGAGAAAGAGTAATATTTGGTATCTATTGCAGTATGTATTCATTACTTGTTCATTTACCAAACATGTACACCGATCTTGTGTATGTAAAGTGTATTCACTTACCCCAGATCTGCCAGTATAGCCAAAACAAATATTATACTAAGCTGTAAGTGCATCAACATCATCAACGCCAAACCGCAGGGTTCCTTGAAAACCAGATAAATTCCTCGCTTTCTGTTTCATTCCCTCAAAACAAACGGGTTGCACCACCACAGAGTGCCAGGCTTTCTCCGTAACAGGCAGTCCACCAACAAACAGCACCCTTGGGAACCACAACCTTTATTCTAGGAAGCACTAATGCTCCTTGGCCTTCATTAAACTACTTCTCTTGGGCCTTTTAAAAAAAACAAAGCAAAACAAAGACTAAGCCTTTTAACTACCTCACGGCCATATTGGAGTGGATCCCTCTGTCACCTTGCCCATCAGAGCCTCTAATAAGAGCGGTTTGTTCCAGAAACATCCATATGCTATACCGTGCCAAGTCTTGGTTGTACGCACTTGGCGCCGGCCTGGAGTCTTGGACCCCGGCCACACAGAACCTCAAAAAACAGTGTCTCGGTCCGGACGGAGCTCACCCCGGCCGACCCGGCGCAAAAAATAATAATACAATGCTCTCCCTCGCTCTGTAATTTGACTTTCACAAATCATTTGGAAAAACGCTGCCCTTGCTATCCCTCTCCCTCGCTCGCACCGGAGGGTTTTGTCAGTGTTGGCGGGACGGAGGGAGGGAGGGGAGGACGGAGGGGAGGAGAGGGGAGGGGAGGACGGAGGGAGGGAGAGGAGAGGAGGGAGGGAGGAACGGAGGGAGGGAGGGAGGGAGGACGGAGGGAGGGGAGGGAGCTGAGACAAAAATACTTCAAAGGGTGTCGTCATGTTGGCCAGGTTTTGTTTTTCGCCTGCCGCTGTTTGGTTGTGTAAGCCGTTCCTGGGAACACACTGAGATCGGAATTCGCCTGTTCCACAATAATGTTATCTCTCCTGCTGGGTGAAGTGGTAAAGGTGTACCAGAATCTTTTTTTTTATGGTTTGCTGCAGAGCGGGGCACCTGTGGGGCGGGGGGGGGGGGCATGTTACAGAATATAGATTATTATTATTATTTCAACCAAAAATATTGCTTACATTTAAGATGGAGATGTTTTGGATGTCATAACATTTTGGATGTTGATCGGATAAACGTCAGTACATCAAACTGTCCAGCTTGTCAGCCCGCTCACAACATTAGCTCCATAATGATGTTTTCAGGAGTACATTTTTTTTTTCCGTTTCAGAAAATGTTCAATAAAATTGCAATAATTTTTGTAATTTGGTTGGAAACAGGGTTTCTTTCTCTGCAACAAACTATTGACAGCTAGACTAGTATCCAACAATTTAGTCTACATTAAATAAATATCCCCCCGCCTTCCTTAGCTACTGCTCCGTTTATCGTGTTGTGGTCTTTTTTGCTATTGCTCACAAATCCATTTTAATGTAAACTTTTAAATTGTAGTTTATGCACTTCACCTGAAAGTCTACTCTGATATAATGCATTTGTTTTCTAATTAAAACACTAAATCATCCCCCCAGCTAATGTAGTGCCAAAGTTAGCCTTGAGGGGGCGCTGATGAACCCGGGCCCTAGTGTGTACCACATACTGAATGTTTTACTGGCGACAGATAGGAGGCATGTCTGTTTATTTACTTTGGACACACCGCCACCGCCGGCTCAACCGCAGACCCTCGGACGTGTCGGAGGACCCTCGGGGGGCCTTCGTTTTGGCAGAGGTTTTTTTTCTGCTGTCTGCTGGTCATGGAGTCGTGGATCATGATTGGAAAAATATGTTTTAGGCATCAAGGAACGCAGACATTGCTCTGAACCTATCGGGCCCTTTCTGAAGTCATTCTGCAGGTTAATTTGTATCTGAAAACCTCATGGGCAAACGTTTGATTTGATTAACACTCTCGTGGTAACACTATTAAAATGTTGACATCACAATCATGCTCTGCGACTGGAAAAAAGGCTGCAGACAGTTTCATGAAATTGATTCTGAAGCCGTTGAGGACGACTTCAGACGCGACTGTGGAATTAATGAGTTTGGGGAGAACTTGGGGAGAATCTATCAACTGCGGTGTGGCTGGGCGATAAAAAAATGTTTGGGGGGGGGTCCAAAAAAACCAAAACAAAAAAACACCACTGTAATGTTGCTTAAACCCTCATGGTAATTTCCCAATGCCCCAGATTTACAAAAAAATTACTGCAGAAGTCTGAATAGTTAACGCTGTTGATAAGGGATACTGTGAGATCAAAGCACTTTGCCTATTTAAATATTAATGGATTACAATTGCAGACTTTCTCCACAATAATATCTAACAGTTAGCAGGGTGTTAGGCAGAAATTGAAAAGTGTCAGACAATGTTTTGAGAAGAATTGCCAGCACCACCGGCGCACTGTTACTAGGGGGGTCTGGGGAATGCCCCCGCAATACATTTTTTAGATGTTTTGGTGCATTTTAGGGCATTTTGAGATAGTAATTCCCACTGAAATGAATGAACAAAATATAACAAAAACTAGTGAATGTTTTAGTAAAACATCAATTTCAGACACTTTTATTCTCACCTCTCAGATATTCATTATTTTATCCAGGACCCCCTGTCCCCCAGTCATCACTTTGCCAACACTTACTTACTTACTTAATCAACAAAATGAACATCAAAATCAGATTAGAATCAGATTAGAAATTAAACTTCCCAAGTAAAAATAAATGTGACACTTTAAAAGGACATTTTCTTTTTGACTTAAAACGACGAGAACTTGATTACTTACCTTTGGACAAAAGAAGGAGTAACTTTTTGCTTGCTTGTCCGTTCTGTCTGTCATGTCTGTGCTCAGTGGCTGTGACCAATCGTCTGCAAAATCATGACTGTGAGCTGAGTAAACGGTTGCATCATGCTGGGACAATTACATGATAAAGCGGCCGATTTAGCGCAACTAACTCGAAATAACAAACAATTATGGTATTCATCCTGTTAACAGGCACTCTATTTGTTAATATAAATAAGAAATAATGATGAGGGTAATTGGATGATGATGATTAACTGACTAACAACTAAAACACAGCCAACAGACTTTCATACATGTCGTTCATAGTAAATCAACTGCATTATTTGTAGGCTATCTGTAGGTGTTTCCTACTTTGTTGTGCTATAGCCTACAAAATAACAGGGTTAATGTACTGCTATGAACAACATGTATGCATGTAGGCTGTGTTTTAGTTGTTAGTACAGTCAATCATCATAATATAATTACTCATTGGGCCGGCGCCCCGCTACCAGGAAGTAAGCCGAAGTACATATTTGTATTCACACGGAAACAAACAAAATAACAAATTGGAATATTTTTTACTGAACACAGACTACCATGCTGGCCCATTGTACAAGTAAACACGTTTATTTCCTAATATTTCTGGCAGGAGGCCCCCTATTGACCCCTCTATTGACCAACCGCACTGTTTGACCGTCTATAAAGTGGGGAACTGACTCAGGGTAAACAGACTGAGGGTCAGTAATGCAGGGAGGGGGGGGGTGTCGATGTCATCGCACACAGCACAGTCACGGACAACTCACACACACGCAAGCCTGTTAAGATGGGCGTGAGAGAGACTGACATCATGTCGACCCTCATCTCTCATGCGCACGCACACATGCGCACGCACACACACACAGTACAGAGTGACATGTGTACACAAACCATTCACATACTCAAGTCAAAACACACACACACACACAAGTGCGATGGGCTGATCTCCGAAGAGATCAGCTGATTAAAAACATAACGACTTGGTCTTTAACTCCGCTGCCCCTCCACCCAGACGGCGAGTGGTGGGGGGCGTCTCTGATGCTCTGCGTGTGTGTTGTGTCTGCTGGGGCTGTCCAAGCAGACCACCATTAAAAACACATCAGGGTAACGACACTCATCTCTCTCTCTCTCTCTCTCTCTCTCTCTCTCTCTCTCCCTCCCTCTCCCAGTGACGCTGCTAACCTCACCTGCCAGGTTTGAACCTTGACATAGAGGTCAAACCGGGGTCGTTTATTGAGTTTTAATCCATCTGGGCGTGTTTATGTCTTAAGGGCCTATTTGCTACAGATCACCATGGGTACACACACACACAGAGAGACAGAGACAGAGACAGAGACAGAGAGAGAGAGAGAGAGAGAGCGAGAGAGAAAGTCGTATTTTGTGATTTATTTTCTGGCTGAAGTCTGGTGCACTCATTCCCTCCCCTCCCCTCTCCCCCCATCCCTCTCCTCCCCTCCTCTGAATATAATCAGTGCAGAGACCCAGAGCTGACCTTGAGCCAAGAAGAAGAGAGATATATACTATCTAGATATACATACAATATATATACAATATATACACACAATATATATACAATATATACACACACAATATATATACAATATATATACACGCACGCACGCACGCACGCACACACACACGCACGCACACACACACACACACACACACACACACACACTGGCTGAAAACGAACAAAACAAAAACAACACCACTGTAATGTTGCCTCAACCCTTGTGGGTTTAGGCAACAAATTTTCCAATACCCCAGATTTCCCAAAAAAAACAACTGCTGAAGTCTGAATAGTTAACACTGTTGATGAAGGATACTGTGAGATCAAAGCACTGCCTCTTTCAATATTAACGGATAACTTTCTCCACAATAATGTTTGGCACCAAGTCACTTCGCGTCTAACTTGATGTGAAGATATTACAACCAGTCACAAGCTTGCTGCAGAAGCTGTTATTTGTCCAGCTTTAATCCTTTTGGCCAAATAGACCATAGCAACAGCATGAACAACATAAGGGAAATTATTATTGCCTTGTTTTTGGAAATTATGTGTTATGTGCAAATTACAAACATCTGTAAATGACAAGGATAGAATCTTATCTGAAAAAATGAGACCATTTGTGATTCACACGAAAAGCAACGACAGCGACTTTATTTTTGCTGTCCTGTGCCCCATACACCGCACGACTCCAAGTATATAATAATATATAACACTTTTTTGGTTGGCTCATTCTGTCCGTGTCATGGTCTTGTGGTCAGTTTACGTGGTCTTAGTCCTAGTCACCCCCACACAAGCAACACAACACAGACTAGAGACACGTGCACTAATACAACACTAATAACACAACATAACACACACATCAATTTTCCCACCCGTTCACCCATAATCCTTTGCTCCCAGGGGTCGTACTCCGTCAGCAACACATCAGCAACACCAACACGAAAGAAATACCGATTTGCTGCCAATAAAAGTAGGAGTGTCCAGGACGCAGTTCACTGCGCCCCGTCGCAATATCAGAAGCCGCCAATCAGAGAGTCGCTTTTGGTCGTGTGCTTTACTGACTCACATACACACTACTTGAATGTACTTGAAACTTGAAACTAATTTGGCTGGTGCCCCTCAACCAGGAATTAGCCAAAGTACATATTGTATTCACATAAAAATAAACGATAACGAATAGGAACAATTTTTACTGAATGCAGACTACCATGCTGGTGCATTGTACAAGTGACCAAGTTTATTTCGTAATTACTTTGCATTGTGTTCAATGTGTTTAGTAGACTTCTTCTCTAGAAATGGCAGGGGGGGGGGGGTGTATACACACACACACACACATATACACCCACACTCGTCTGCATACATGTGCACGTGTGCGCGTGCATCTGGATGTTCAGACTGACATATAAACACACGACCATGCAAGCGCGCGTGCATGATGTTGTCATGTCTGAAAAACCCACACATATAAATACACACACATCCCAAAGATAGGCATCATCACATGGGGTCGCGCGTTCGAACCCCACGGTCCCTGAGCCAGACGCATTGCCCCTAACTGTGTCACTCATCAGTGACACAATTATCAAAGACGACACAGTGAAAGTGTTACCAGAAACACACTCGTGATTAAGAACTCAAATCGCACACACCATGCCTGTTCAAGTCTATTATAAGAACTGCCAATATAAAAATAAATATATTGTAAAATTGGATGTCTGGTCGCGGGCAGGTTGGTGGAGTGAAGCCGTCAACGGAGGGCCGTGTCACCACAGTTTAAAACCCCACCCCAGGAATGGACATTGGCAAATTTGTCACATTCACCTCACACTTTTGAAGCAGATAGGCAGATTTATCACAAAAAAAGTACCCTATCCATGTTATACCATGTCAATAATATCTTATGATTATCTGTCAAATGCATTGAGATGAATGGCGCATTAGATATGCATGAGTCCAGCTCGCCCAGGTATCAATTCATCATTGAAATTTAAGCGACAATCAACCCTCTTCACCCCAGTTAAGTATTGAACGATTAGGATGTTAAGGGAGCACTCGGGTTGAAGCGCAACATTGACTTAGCATTCCGTAGCTTGGGTTAGGCCATCATTAAAGACTGGATCGCGACGCATGCCTGGGCTCAAGCACACAGGCTGAATCACCACCGGTAAACAGATGAATTTGGAAAGCTCAGTTGGATTATTATGACCTGATCTATGTCAACTACAACAACAAGTCAACAAAACCTTGTTTGACTTAAAGTTTTGTGTCTGAATATTATTGGTTCGGTCTTGGTTATTGGTTGGTTGGTTTTTTTCCTCTCACTTGTCTCAGACCTACACACCAACTCAACTATTTATTGGCAACCTGTTTTAAATCATACATAAATACGCTCTCAACCACACAGATGTGTGAAGCTTGTTGTTACATCCTGACACTTAAAAACACATTTGGATAAAAACCTTTCAATCTATATGTTAATGCGCCCGCAGGTGAGCAGCCAATCTAACAGTGATGTGTGTTTACCTGAGCGTGAAATTGAAGGATGCACAAAACAAAAACAAAGGAAATCAGGAAGACGGCGCACAACATGTCCGACCGTCTCGGCGACACCGCCCACCAATGCGTGACAGCGCCCACCATGCGTGACAGCGCCGTCGCCTCGCTAAAACAAAGTGTCTCTAACTTGACGTTGAGCGAACTGACTGAAGCGTGGTGGCGTGAAGAACACGGCTCAGAGAAGCGTCGGTTCGACCCCCGTCCCGGGCCGAGATGTCTGCACGGTGACCCTTCGGGGCCAATTCCGCCCGTCCGTGTGAGTCCTCTCAGAGTGCTTGTTTGAGCCCCTGACCGCCTCAGATTGTCATAAGTGCTTGACAACGTAATGGAAAGGATTTGTTTGTTGTTGTGTCGAACCAAGTCGTCTTGTTATGGGCATATAATAATAATAATAATAAAAACGAATTAATAATTCATTACCAAATTTATTACATAACTTTTTACCTTAAAAAAAATAGGTCTTACCATGTATAGTCAAAAATAGTTGCTGAAAATACTGAAAAGCAATGTGCCAAAGGAGGCGGGGCTAGGGTGGGAAGAGTCTGCTAGACTCGAGGACAGAGGCGCCGTGTCCAGGTTGAAAGGAGACAGTGCAGGTTTTATGATGGCGAGAAACAGTCCCAGCTAACGAGCAGCCTGGGTGATCAGAGGTGAGCGCGGCCCAAGCTGCAAGCCCTGCCAGGAGGCCTTGTGTCTGGGCCAATGGGCTGCTGGTAGAGAGACCAAGAGCTGAGTCAGGAAAACCGGCCACGAGAGAAGAGAGAGAGAGGAGAGAGAGAGAGAAGGGCTAGAGAGAGGCAGATACAGAGAGAGAGACAGAGAGAAAGAGAGTGAGAGGGAGAAAAAGAGAGAGAGAGAGGGAGAGAGAGGAGCTGGCCCTTTCCTGCGTGCACAGTCCATAACAAAACACACACACACACACACACACACACACACACACTCTCCACTGACACAACACTGCTCTCTCTGTCTCACAGTGTGACGCGGCATGTGTGTGTGTGTGTGTGTGTGTGTATATATGAGGTGTGCGCGCACACACACACACACACAGCTACCTGACACCTACTGTGTCCCATAACAGTAAACACTCCTCGGCTAGAGCCAGCATTGCGATACACAACCCCGAGCGACCAATCAGAACAGAGAGTTGCCTGGCCCACAGCGTTGGCTTCATGCATCTATTTGTTTTTGGTTCAGTCTCTCTCCCAACTGTAGCCTTGGTACACAACAAGCCCACCCACGCACCACACCTCCACCCATCACCACAGCCCCACCCACCACCACCTCCACACACCACCAACCCCACCCACCACACAACCCCACCCACCACACCCACCCACCAACCCACCCACCACCACCACCACACCTCCACCCACCACCACACCTCATGGCACCAAGACGGAGACAAAGCTAAAGATGGAGAGCTGACGGAAACACCAGATGGGAAGACGAGGAGAGGAGGAGGAGAGTGGTGTGTGAGCTGAGGGAGGTGCTGACAAGGACACATCCAGGGGGGGAGGAGGGGGGGGGGTGGTATTAGAGAGAGGATGAAGCTGTGATATCTTCATCATCCTGTCGCCAAAAACCCAGAGAGAGCCGGGACAGGACTCTGATGGGCCCCCGTCATCAGCGCAACACACAGAGTGTGTGTGTGTGTGAAGTTGTTGTGTGTGTGTGTGTGTGTGTGTGTGTGTGTGTGTGTGTGTGTGTGTGTGTGTGTGTGTGTGTGTGTGTGTGACTGTGTGTATGTGTGTGTGTGATGTGTGTGTGTGTGTGTGTGTGTGTGTGTGTGTGTGTGTGTGGTGTGTGTGTGTGTGTGTGTGTGTGTGTGTGTGTGTGTGTGTGTGTGTGTGCGTGTGTGTGTGTGTGTGTGTGTGTGTGTGTGTGCGTGTGTGTGTGTGTGTGCGTGTGTGGTGTGTGTGTGTGTGTGTGTGTGTGTGTTGAGAGTAATGCTCTGCTCTCTCTCTCTCTCTCTCAGCTGACATGATGTACATACGTGGTAGTATGAACCAGATATGTGCTATTATACAGTTCATAGAGAAAGAGTGAAAATATACAAAGACACATCCTGGGATGAATCCATATGTCTTCCACAATGGTCAACGTCATCGACACTTTTTCTAAGCTAATAACAAAAAGGCAACAACCACAATTGTTCATGGTGCAAACAAAGCTGTCCCCATGACAAGGCTTATTACCCATTAATACACACATACTAATACACATACATTATCTCATATGTACATGTGTGTGTGTGTCTGAGTTCATTTGTCTGATGAGAAGGTCATGGTGGACAGAGTGGTGCACTATAGCGTAGGACAGGCCGCATGCTGAGAACAGCTGCACCGTCCCAGCCAATCACGGCACAGCAGCGGTCCGGGGCTAAGAACTTTGGAGGGGCGGGGTTTCTGATTTTTGGCAGGGGGTGGGGGCAGGGGGGGTGGGACCGGTACCAACAGACTTGTGCTATATCACAATAATGCAATCATTACATATATGATGTTGTTAAACAGTCTTTGCATTACAATGTTAATAGACTGAATACTACTGCTATTTTGGAGCTAATGGTTGGCAATGCCTGCGGGTTATAACACAAGCTTTCAACAGTGTGTGTGCGTATGCATGTATACGTGTGTGTGTGTGTGTGTGTGTGTGTGTGTGTGTGTCTGTGTGCTTGTGTCTAAGTCTCAGCAAGCTGTGTTGATAATAACATAAGGTACCCCACCTTCTGATGCATCTGCTTCTCTTAAATACTGAAAGCTACCTCATGCCTGTGGAGTTTAAATCCCCTCTTCCCAAGTCGTCTGGCCGGCTCAAGGTCCAAAAAGCTCAAATAATAACAACAAGCAAAAACAGTTTATCTCCAAAGGCATGACCAACACTCGAACCGCAAATTGAGTTCTCTGAGTGGTGCAGAGTTCAATCAGAACGTTAAAAACACACACACACACACACACACACACACACACACACAGTCACTGTTCTCGCCAGATAAAAACGCACCATTGTGCCGCTATAGGAATGATCTGCAGCCACTCACTGCCAAAGAGAGAAAGAGAGAAAGAGAGAAAGAGAGAAAGAGAGAAAGAGAGAAAGAGAGATCAAAATAGGTTTCATAAACTCCTGCGTACATCGGGACGCGCACAACAAGAACACCAATTTAAAAAAGCAATCCTTACATAAGCCCAGCCGTCATCTTGACCTTGCTTTGTTCCAAGGCCTCGTCTCATGTCTTTTAATCTCACAGAGGTGATAAATTACCAGCACCTTACGGTCTGGGTTTCCAAGGGGGAGGGAGACCTCCGACTGGTGGTGGGGGTGGTGGCGGGGTGGTGGGTTTGATATTAGGAGCCCGTTGCTGGGCTGGGGAGATTCTTGTCACATGAATTACAGACGGTTCCTCAGCTCAGCACACAAACAGAGACAGAGAGAGACAGAGACAGAGAGAGAGCGGGAGAGAGACAGAGAGAGAATGGGAGAGAGCGAGACCTGCATGTCTGGTCGTGATGGTGTGAAGAAATCCCCCCCCTCCCACCACCCCCTGAATAAGAGGGGTTACATAAAACATTGCTGGACGCTACATGGCTTAAGGAAGCCTCTGGAGATTTGGGGTCTTCATGGCAGCATCAAAGGACCCCTAATCATTTACATAACGTCACGACCTCCACTGTGTGAAAGGCCTTTATATGAATGTCCAAATCCCTCACGTTGTCCCGTTTTGGTCACGCGTTAAAATAAGTTAATACATTGCGGTCCACATTCCAAATACTATTACAAACCACGTTGGCAGTTTAAAACTAACACGGAAAAGAGAATGTTCCTGGACATGAGGTGACTAGAGGTTACTAATTCACAGGGCTTTTCAACAGCCCAGTGATGTGATGTGACATCAGGTCAGCTGTGTGACCGGTGGGGAATCATGGCAACTCTGGGCTGGTGTTTACCGCCATTCGATCGTAACCACACCTGCCTCTCCAAATCAAGCTAGTGTCAATATTAGTGCAGCAAACACCAAATCAAAAACTGCAACTTGCAAAAAGGAACACAAACTCAGCACCGACACAAACATATACTCGTCCTCCTCCTCCTCCTCTTCAAACACAGAGCTGCCAACCAACCAACCAAACAGCAGCAGGCAGGCAGGCAGGCGGGCGGCGAGCGACCAGCGAACATTGGGGATGACCTCGACGACCTGACCCAGATATTAAGCTAGGCCTCCACATGTGCGTGTGCGCCCTGGGATTACTCCAGCAGCGCTGCACCGGGGACCAGGCGGGCACATTCTCCCCCCACCCCACCCCCACCCACCACCCACACACACACACACACACTCACGCCCACCTCACCCCCCCCCCCCCCCCCCCCCCCTCCTCACCATGCATCCTGACATGACCCTGGGAGACAGCGGCTTCACTGTCTGCCCCCCACTCTAGGTCTATCTCGCTCTATCTCTCTCTCTCTCTCTCTCTCTCTCTCCTCAGCTGACATGATGTACATACGTGGTAGTATGAACCAGATATGTGCTATTATACAGTTCATAGAGAAAGAGTGAAAATATACAAAGACACATCCTGGGATGAATCCATATGTCTTCCACAATGGTCAACGTCATCGACACTTTTTCTAAGCTAATAACAAAAAGGCAACAACCACAATTGTTCATGGTGCAAACAAAGCTGTCCCCATGACAAGGCTTATTACCCATTAATACACACATACTAATACACATATTAATACACATATATTAATACACATACTTAATGACACAGTCCAGGTGTCAACGTTTGAGGTGCTTCTCAGGAGAGCTGTGAGGGTGACTCTACACCTGGATTCTGGTGATGACACTCCACGGTACTAATGAGCACACACACACACTGTCCAAACGTGTGTGTGTGTGTGTGTGTGTGTGTGTGTACTTCCACACAGTATCCTACAGTACTGATGTACTGTAGGATACTAGTACTCATGTACTCATGCACGGGATGCACCAGCAGCAGCATCACCAGCAGCGGCGGCGGCGGGAGAGTTCCTCATGGACGCGTGAATGTCAACGCATGATGATGATGATGATGATGTTGTTGTGATGATGATGGATGAACTTCTCTCATCGTGGCAGTTGTAGCACATTTGACTTTACACACAACAACAACCCTGATGTGAACAAGAACGTAACTCTTCACTCTTTCCCTTTGCCCAACAACGTGTCTATTGCGGCCACTGTGGCGTTCCTCCGGCGGGGCTTCAAATCCCCAACTTGTGCTTCATAATGCAAGTTGGGAACTTCACCGTAACGCCCGCAACACAAAGACAACGACAACCACCACGACGACGACACGCTAACGCACAACAACAACAACAACAACAACAACTACGATCAAGTTTTTGCATCGGCCTGCAAATATCGCAAGAGATCAAGGAAGGAGGAGGGGGGGGGGGGACCGTGGAAATAAAAGCAGAAAGAGACGCACAGGCTCTCTCGTTGTGCAGCCTACCATTTTGATCCAGCGTGTGGAGGCTCACAGGAGTCCCGATATAACTCCCCTTGCGTCTGCCGTCCGCTCGCCATGAACAGATCGTTGGATTTCACATTTCTTCAGCTTTTTCTCGTCTCTTCACCCTCAATCCCCGTTACCCACACCTCTCTCTCTCTCCTCTCTCTCTCTCTACCTCTCTCTCCCACCACCACCACCACCACCACCCCCTGTGTGCTACGGCAGCGTTCAGATCCAGGCAGACACACAGAAACGCAGAGGCTGCTTTTTGCAGAAGGAATTGGTGATTGGAGCTCTGGGATCATATGGGCTTTTTTTTTTTTTGTCGGAGGATTTTAAAGGGACACGGTACTGTATGCTGCTGGGAGTCGGCAGGGGAGACGGGGCGGGTTTCTTTGCGGTGTACTCGGGTGTATTTTTTTTAGTTTCGTTTGTTTTTTAAGCACAACTATTAAACTGTCCGGGACTCATCAATCTCATGCAAAATCCCCAGCAAGCGAGCGGCGCAGCCTACACTGGTACCCTGGGCGTGACGTCACACTGACAGACAGCTTGTCTTGCTTCCTATTTTTTTTCTCCTTTGGTTTGTCTGGAGGGGGGGGGGGGGGGGGGGTCATATCAGTACACTGCAGAGGTCGCTGAGGACCTCATGTTCATGTTCATACGACCAGTCTACTGATAGTGGTGACTGAATACTATTGCAGTACATTGCAAGTGGCCATAGAGTAGGCTACATGTGTATGTTTATACTAGACTACCATTGGTATAATAAAGGCTAAGCGATCAACACACACACACACACACACACACATTTCAGAATACATTGTCTACTGTAGCCCGCAGAGAAGGACACCGCGTTCAGACAGGGTGACATATACCGTATCTGTGTACACGGTATCTGAGAATGGATACACCTGCTTTTCATAGGCCTATAATGCATTGACATCTAAGCCAGGGTGCACTTATGTTACGTTCAGTGGCGGGTCATAATACACAGCTTCCTCTTGATAGTCGGATATGTGAGAATGTTGTTTATTGACTTTAGCTCTGCTTTCAACACCAGAGTCCCCACCAGCACTGGCTGGCAAGCCGATTGAGCTGGGACTGAACACGCCCCTGTGCGTCCTGGATCCTGGACATCCTGACCGCCAGGCCCCAGGTGGTCAGGGTGGGCAAACACACCTCCAGACACCTCACCCTGAACACAGGATCCCCCCCCCAGGGTTTGCGTCCTCAGCCCCATACTGTTGTTGATATGCCTTGCTGTTTATTTGGCTTATTTGGTCATATTTCTTCACTCCAAAGAAAAAGCTGCTCTTTCTGCTGTAAAGACTGTTAAATGGTGTGATATTCCCTTAATATTTGCCTTTCAAATTTGTGAATATCTGTATTGTTCTGCTAGCAACATTCCACTGCACATCCTGTATGTGTACGTGACAATTGAACTTCTTGAATCGTGTTTACTTCCTACTATTCTATATTTGTGTTAATACAACGTACTTTGGCTACTTCCTGGTTGCGGGGCGCCAGGCCAATGAGTGTGTATGAGAGTCAGTAAACCTTTGGCAAGCATGTGACCAAAAGCTGCTCTGATTGGTGGCTTCTGATTTTTATGACGGGGCATTGTGAATTGCATCCTAGATGCTCCCACTTTTATTGGCGACTCAGTATTGCTTTCATGGTTGGTGTTCTGATGTGGTTGGGCAATTGAACAACACGACGGAGTAAGCCCCCTGGATATGGGTCAATGGGTGGGAAATTGATGTGTGTTATGTTGTGTTAATAGTGTTCGGCATGTGTCTGTAGTGTGTGTTGTTTGCTTGTGTAGGGGTGACTAAGACGATGTAAACTCACTGACCGACTTGACAAGACCATGACACAGACTGAATGAGCCAGCCATGGCCTTGGGGGGGAAAGTGTTGATGAAGCTGATTACTCAAAAAACATTGGATTTGCCATCACATAATTTCCAAAAACAAGGCAATAATAACTTCCCATATGTTGTTCATGCTGTTGCTATGGTCTATTTGGCAAAAAGATTAGAGCTGGACAAATGACATCTTCTGCAGCAAGCTTGTGACTGGTTCTAATATCTTTGGCCACATGAAGTTGTGGAGAAAGTCTGTAATTGTAATCAATTAATATTTAAACAGACAAAGTGCTTTGATCTCACAGTATCCCTCATCAACAGTGTTAAATATGCAGACTTCAGCAGTTATTCTTTGTAAATCTGGGGGTATTGTAAAATTACTACAAGGGTTTAGGCAACATTACAGTGGTGTTTTGTTTTTGTTTTTTATCACCGGCCACCAATGATTACCATTTACAGAGGTTGTGTGTTATACAAAGAGCACAGAGCAGAACTGATTATTACATTAATAATGCATTATGCATTCTTGGAATGTTTTGTAAACTTGCTTCTATAGTATTAAAATGTATTGCAAAAAAACCCATTTTATTTAAACATAACCCTAATCCACAAACCACACGTTACAGCCTACTTTAATTGTGAACACTGGAGAACAATATTTGAAGAATTTGATTATTATTATTATTATTATTAGGTAAATATTATAACATAGCCCAACTCTGCAGAAAAACCTAGTAGCCTAGTAACAATACATGTATCTGTAGCCAACAGCCATATCTGTACACTGGCTTAACCGCAGATATAAATAAAGCCAGCACAAGCTTCCAATGAGAGGGAGGCACTTTGCCAAAACATAAAAGCAGACAGAAAAACAATGTCGTATTCCTGGGATTGTGAAAGCAGCCTGCGGGAAAGATGAAGAAAGTGTGCTTTGAGGGCATGCAAAATATTGGCAAGGAAGAAACCACATTTTCAATTAGTTCAGAGTACGATTAATAATTTACCCCATTTGTCTCCCTCTCCACTCGTTCTGATGAAGTGCTTGGCTTTGGGAAGGAGAATTAGGCTGCTACATTATTGTGATTTTCCTAATTGCATTATATATAGCCGAGACAATGAATAGGTCCCCTTCAATTAAAACATACATTCATTTAGTTTGACAAGCACGCCTGGGAGGGTGTGTAGCCAACTAATGCATAAAATATGCCTTCATTTTATTGTAATTCCAAGCTCATTAATGATGCTTGAATAGCCAAATATATGTTACATTAACACATGTCATGAGTGTACTGTTGTTCCAGGAGAAAACGCAGCACTTTCAGCCGGCCTACCACTTGAGATATGCATTCCTCCGACAAATCACACAGAACAGCAAGTATCTAAGGTTGTGACTGTTTTATTTTGTCTACACGTTTAGAAAATCAATTTCAAATTAAACTTGGCCTATTTAGCACATCAAGTTACATTCATAAACCAAGATGGAACATTCAATACCAGCCCAAACTGTTGAAAATGTTCAGTTATGCTGTTTAATAAAGCAAGCAAAAGTATTTCAAGTCAGTAAAAACTTTGTTTGAGAAAGCAACCCAATGAAGGCTGTTTAAGGCATTTCTCATCAACCCTTTCCACCATGTTGTGGTCAAAAAGAAAAACTAAAGCTAGCAATAGAATCAATGGAACAATTGCTTCTTAAAACCTCAGAAAGCTGAAAAGCTCAGAGTAAAAGATATATATATATATATCGTCTTGTTATTAACTGTTATTAAACATTTGGCTATTTACATTTATATTTAAAAAAAAAGGCATTCACAAATATTTACTAACATTTACAGTATATTTACTTGGTGTGCTTGTCGCTAAAACACAAGTAGACATTTTAAACCATGGACATAGCCATCGTCAGATGTAAAACCAATAGAGATACAGTGTATGTTCACACATTAGCTTATAAAACAAGTCTCCCGCCAACTGACTTGAGAACGAAAAACCCCCGAAAAGATTCCAGAACATTCCAAGACATTGTACAACATTCCTTCCACCCCACCAGGATTTGGTGTCATGTCCTCTGGTGTGGGGGACTGTTGTCTGCATTTGTGTGGAAAGCTGAGCTTCAGCTGTACCTGCTGCCTCTGCTGGAGTCCTGCGCCTGGAGGAACTACGGCTGACGAGTGGTAGGACCTGGAGTTACGGTACGGGAAGGAAGATGACATTCAAACCTCCCCCACGTCGGGCATCATGTAGAAGTACAATTTAAGCCTGGCCCACAGTGGCTCAAAACCCACCATCCCACGACCCCAACCTGGAAAAAGCCATCCACGCAATTCCTTTTAGACTCTACCTTTAAAAAGGCATAAAGTAATACATAATACTTCCCACTGTTCCACATTCATATCCCAGGCAAATAGCTAAAGCGGGGCACCAACACATCCTCCACCGCAGAGTGGAGCGTAATCAGGATCTGATTGTAATTGCATTGACGAGTGTGATTGAAGTTCCATGCATCAGCAACACCCTGCCGGCCTACTCCGGGGGGGGGGGCCCCCTTTAAATCACAGGAGTCTGGTCTACTTTAGGAAGTCACACCCATTCCTCTTCCATTGTACGGGACAGAGAGGCCAGGAGTTCTGAGTCTTACCGCGAGCGGCGCTCCGAGCTGCGGTAGCTGGGGCTCCTCCGCCGCCGTCGCTTCCTGCTGCCGCTGCGGCTCCGCGTGGAGTAGCTGTCGTCAGAGTCCGACCTGCGTTCCCATGACGACAGTTTGTTTTCATGGAATAACACTGCGATTGTATTGTACGTTCATTTTAGTATTAATCTTTAAATGTTGTAATTGTAACATATTTGTCTCTTTAATTGTAGCTTTTGCAAAGTCTAATGAGTAATCACTGATGCATTAACGAGCGACTAATAAGTATTTTCCCCGGCTCCCTGGCTATACGAACATTTCTAGTAGGGCAAGTAGCACACTTGACACAAGAAAATAATACACTCAAGTATAGCAGATTGAAGCTCTTTGTCACTCAAAAGTTACTCTTTAAAGTACTCTTTAACTATTGTCATTTAAATTAGAATCAGAACCATTGTCGTGGCTGTTCAAATTACACAGGTCTCTCTTTACAGAATTAAGTGATATCAATAGCGACGCTGTACCTGGGCAGTGGTTCATCGGAACAAAATAATTAAGACATTATTTTTCTTCGAGGCATGAATGAGGGTGTAAATGGTTCCACCTGGACCTCCTGGCTTTTGACCTGCTTCTGGAGTGGCTCCTGCTGTAAGTCCGACTGTTGGGATCACAACCATGATTAGAGTAGAGTAACGACTGAAATCCAGAAGAACAATCTGTTCTTCCACGCAGCTCAAACATGGAGAAAAAGGCATCTGAGAACCAGCAGGGCTAGTGCCAACAGAATGGTGGTTGTGACCCGACTGTAGCGTTGGATGATGCTAATCCGTCGCCCAAGCGTACCTGTGACTTCCGGTAACCACGGTACTTGCTACTGCGAGCTGCGGGAACGTCTCCTGCCCGCTCTCCTCCGGCTCCTACTACGACTGCTGTGAATACGAAAAAATGTATAAAGTATTTTATTCTCAACAGAACACTCGTTTCGTTAAATGAAAGACAAAGCAACCTCATCTAGCCCCCAGGCCCATGTCGGATACTAAAGTTAGAATTTAATTCCAGCTACGGCATACCTGGAGGTGTAGCTTGAGCTGCGGGATCGACCTCTAGACCAGCTGTAAGAATCGCGAGCGGCCTCTGGAGCGAGATCGGTGGCTTGGACACGGAGCCCGACTTCCTGGGCGTGTGAGACTTGCCCCTGGAACCCGGCCTGCGAGTCCTCCTCACTCGAGCTCTCCTGGTTCCTGGGCCTTTGGTTGAGTCGCGCCGTCTTTCGCCACCTCGTTCAAAAGGGACCCCGGACGAACTAGGCTCTTGCTCTTGATCTCCATTTTGACACCCTGGGACCTGGGCGTCGTCTGGTACTCTGCTGTTCGGCTGTTCTTTGTGGTGACAGGTAGAAGATTCGCCATTGCAGATGCGGTCGTTCCTTTCAAGGGCTTCCATTTTAGATCCAGAATAGTTCCAAATGCTGCGCCGGCCAAGAGCGCAGGTGGTTGCACTTTGTTATGAAGCTTAGAGGAAAGGTGGTCGTCATTGGTTGTCTCACTCAATGAGTTGCTGGTAGTTTGGATGGTTGAGTCAGGGGTTTTGTGTAACAGAGGCTCTATTATGGTTTCAGTGTCATGCTCCGGAGTACAGATATCCATATCCTCCACTGACGAAGTCTGATCCTGGGTGTTCCTATCAGAGGATGGATGATCCAACAGTTTCTCTTTGGCTTGATTCTCGTGGATGGACCCTTTTGTTCTTAGATGCCCCTGTTCTTCTCTGCAGATGGATTGAGTTTGTGTTGAACCATTGTTATCAGAAGCAGGGACATTGTTGTCCTTCTTGTGCACATGGTCTCCACCAGGTGCATCTTTGATTAGTATTTTACTGCTTGCTGCTGCAGATATATTTTGCTTCTCTGCCCGTTTCTCTTTCTGCGATTCAACCTCGTCATCCTCTTCTCCAAATTCTAAAGGTGGCTGCCAGTGAAAGGTCTCCTTCAACTTGTGTCGTTTCCTTTTGGATCTCTTTGCCTTGTCCTTGGAGCGTCCAGAGCCAGATTTATTCTCACCTCTCCTTTTGCGTTTATGCTTTCGTTTTGACTTCTTGCTCTTGTGCTTCTCCGGTTCGGTGACTTTCTTCGGACTCCCAAGTCTCCCGGGAAGGGCCTTGACACCAACCTCTCGTTCGGATTCTGAGCTGGCCTCTCCTTCCTCCTTTTCAGAGGCTGTAGTCTTAGCTAGGGGTTGTTCAGAATCACTTTCTGAATCCCACCCAGCCAAAACGGATAGCTTCCTCTGAAGGTCTTCATTGGCCTGAACTTCTGGGTTTAGTTTTTGAGATGCAACAGAACCGTTTGCTTGGTCAACCCTGTCTCCATCGCTATCCCATTCGGACCTGCTATTGGGGTTGGACATTGAATTGTTACGTTTTTTCTGGTGATCTTGAGAGTGGATCTCCTTCCCCTTAATAGATGTTCCTCTTTCATTTGTGTCATTGACATTGGGGCTGCGCTCACTACCGGTCATGTCACCTGAATGGGGACTTTGCTGACATGAAGGTGAAACGCAGTTATCCAACTTCTTGATTCTCTTCAGAGAGCTGTAATATTGCTCCAATGACTTCCTCTTTGCTTTACCCTTCTTGCGCAAGTCTTTGTCCGAGTCTGATCTGCTGCAAAACGAATACCTGCTACCATATGTATGGGGAGACTTAGACCCTGACCTAGAACTACCCCTACTCCTTGAGCGACTGAATGAGCGGCTGTACGATCTACCCATGGAAGAGCCACTGCGTGAGCACTGTGTTGGTGGTCGGCGAGTCAAGTCAGTGGGACTATACCCACTCTGTGAATCCTCTTGAATAATCTTTGGGGTAGCTACATTTTGAACCAACACTGTACCAACTACAGGTTCTTGAGCAGAGGGGAAAGGGGGAGTGACGGCTGGCTTTGCTTTAACTTCCTGAATGTTGACGTAGGACGGCTTCCAGGGCTTTTGACCTGGCTTCCAGCGAGAGGGAGGAGGACTGTCACTGAGTGGGATTACCGCGACCATTTCGGGTGCTGGGACTGCCGAGATTCCAGTAACAGGTGGGACTTTGGGCTCTGGAATTTTTGCTTGAACTTGAGCCAACTCCTGTGTCCTTGACTTGTTCTCGTTTCGTTTCCTGGGAGATTTAGATTTAGAAGTCCTCTTTCTGGAGCGCGACACAGACCTGGACCTGTAGCTAGATCTTGCTCTTGTCCTGGATCTAGAACGGGACCGGGAATAGGACCGAGATCTTGATCTGGATGGCGACAGAGAACGACTTCTAGATCTGGACAAGCTTCTTGATCTTGAGTAGGACCTTGACCTTTTATGGGATCTGGAACGACTGGATGTGTAGGATCGGGAATAGGAACACGAGTTTCTGGAGGACAGAGGCGATGACCTCTTCCGAGAGAATGTGTGTCCATGACAGGAAACTGAAGGAGATCTCCTTAGCTTGGACTGTCTGGCTGAAGACCCAGACCTTTCACTCCTTGAGTGGTGCGATTCTGGATGCTTGCTCTTGGAGCTCTTCCTTTTGGCATGCTTTCGTTTCTTGGCTTTCTTCTTGCGCTTGGATTTTTTCTTCTCCTTTTTCGCCGGGAGGTGCAGGCTGGACCTGTCCGAGGCTTGGCTGGGAGAGCCATCCTGGGATCGGGACCATGCAGAGCCGCTTCTGTCATCCCATCTGGTTGAAGAACGGTCGTTCAATCTGCTCAGTCAAGAGAAATCAGGAAAGTTGTCAGCATCAACAAGAGTTTTTTTGTGTCATTGAATTGAGTCAAATATATTGCATCACAACTTAGCTACTGTTATTTCTTTAGCTACTCTGAACAAATATGTTCATGTATTTTCAATGCTTAAAATCTTTGTATGTGCTTACAAATGACGAAATACAAAATGAGTAAATGTTATGTAAAGGGTTGTGATGTTATGGCTGCCAGTCGCACCGGTCCCCTCTGCTCCACCTCTCGGCGCTGGGAGGGTGGTACACCTGGGTTCTCTTCATTTCTTCCTTCCAATGAGGTGGGGTCTCGCTGCTGCCCCGTTCCTCCACGGAGGCCGAGCGAGACTTAGACCGTGTAGGAGTGTGGTATCTCTAAAGGGGGGAGGAAAAAAAAGATTGTCGTTTTCTGGCAACCGGAAGACTGCTGGTTTGATCCCCTGCTCCCCCTAGCCAAATGTCGAGGTGTCCCTGAGCATGACACCTAACCCCAACTGCCCCTGATGAGCCGGCTGTTGCCTTGCATAGTTGACATCGCTGTCGGTGTATGAATGGGTGAATGTGAGGCAATGTAAAGCGCTTTGGATGACAGTGCTGTATAAATGCAATCCATTTACCATTTTACAATTATAAATTGTACACTGACAGCTGAGGAATAAAAATATTTTTTCTCAATGAGAGTTAGTCAATATAACTCCTCAACATGAGTCCTCTCTGACATACACTACTGTGAAACCAAGAGAGGAGACGTGTATTCACGATGAACAGCTGATCGTACCATCGTCCCCCTCCCCTTCATCTTGCGTCCAGACTTGGTGACCGTGGGCTTTAGGTCACATGACACTGACGACTCCTCCTGCTCCGTTCTGCAGAAAAGACCCAAGCTAGTTAAACTCTGCATAAAATGCTATGGAGCATTCAACACTTGTAGATGCAAAAAGGATAACCTGTTACTGGACTGGATATGAAACCGACTTACTTGGCATCTGGCTTCTCTTCCTGCGACGGCACATCCCGTCTCAGCAGGAAGCGGTTCTCAGGAACGGGGGGAATCTCCTCTGGCCTCACCACAGGTTTCCCTCTCTTCCCATCATGCTCCTTCCATCCCTCCTCCTCCTTTTCATCATAGCTTCCCTCCTCCAACTCCCCCTCCACAGGTCTGTGTGGATAACAACAGCAGTTAACTAAAGAATTCGCTAAATGGACAGACGATGGGCGTTTCATGAACACCAGGGACTGGATAGTCTAGGCAGGAGTCTTTGTGGGCATCCTTGAGCCAGAAGTCCTACCTTTACATTGATTGCATGTATCCAACTAAATACACAGGAAGTCGCTTTGGATAAAAGCATTTGCTTAAAAAGATGCCGTAGGTAAGATTTAAGAGAGCAGAAAAGAGTGGAAACTAAACCACCAAAACAACATCCCCCTCTGCTCCCTCCTTCACTCCATTTCCCTGCCATTGAGAAGTGGTGCATTTAATGCATATGTGATTGACAGGCAAGATGGATTCCCCAAACCAATCACAGAAGAGATGCAGAGTGGTCTACAATCTCTCTTGGTTCATATGGAGGCGGGCACAGTCAACTCAAAGCGGATACTCACAGTGCATTTCACTCACTGACTACTGATTCTTTACAAATCACACTCAAATGATAGCTCTTAAGTCTTATCTACAGCACCTTTGATGACGGTTGGCTAGAGGTTTTCCTACGGATGAAATACGTAAGGTGAACTTACCTATGATCGGAAAGGGCAATGTCAGCATGCTTTTGCCTCTTTTTCGGCCGCTTGCTCCTGGCGTGTCTCTTGCGCCTGCAGTGCGCGTGTTTGTCAGCCTCCCCCTTGGACTCCTGGCCGGGGGAGGGTGGGGGAGAGGAGGACCCCTGGGAACTCTGTGACAAGTCTGCAGAACGGGAGGCTCGCTTTCTCTTGCCCCCGAGCACTGGAGAGAAGATAAGGGATAAATGTGGCGTAAAATGGTGAGAAAACCAAGAATAGATGTTCGCTAATCTCGCCCAAAACCCCTAAAAATAGCACAGATGTGTCAGAAGGAGGATGAATAATAGCGACACGCCTAATAGAAATAAATTCTTTGTACCCAACACAAAAAACAACACGTAAGCCTCCTTGAAAGGTGAAGACTGGTTTAAATGTGGGGAGCATTAAGCTGCCATAACAGAAGCAGCTTTTGTTGGGGCTGGCAAAAGCTGGGCTCTGGGTGCGAACGCATGTGCTGCCAACTCAACAGTACACAGATTGCACCACTGATCCCGTTAAACAGAAGATCAGGTTACAAGCTCGGCTCTAATGCCAGGACAGCATCAAAATGCCATCCACTTAGAGTATGTGCACAAAACTAAATGACCCAGTTACAGTGACGGGCAAAGTAACAGCGCTTGGGTTTTTTTTTTTTTAGGCCCACTGAGTACAGCTATTCAAAACACAATCATTCTTTGTCATTGCAGGATTCCTTCCAGTTATGTAAAGGATAGTACAGGATACTTTATCATGGGGAAATTCAACCGGAACGCCATTTAATGGGATTCATTTAAAAATGCCTGTCAGGCTCAATAGCACCTTATTTTACCCCACCGCCAATTGTGTTTTGGTTTCATCATTAAATGTTATAAAAACCTCACAAATTTACCGGATTCATGTTGAATGCTAAGCGGAACTTGAACAAAAAATAATGAAAATGTAACGCTAAATCCAGAATACGGCCAACAAGGGCAATGATTCCCCTGCTGTCGTGGCATTTGACATTGAGGAAGTGAAGACGGCGTTGTTGAACACCTACCGTCGTTGGCAGACTTGGTGATGAGTTGCCCACAGTCGACCACCCTGACGTCGGCGTAGGGCCTGCTGGCCGAGTCCGTCTTCAGCCCTTCGATCTTCTTGATCACCTCGAAGCCGGAGATGACGAGCCCAAAGACCACGTGCACTCTGGGGACGGGAGGAGACAGTTGACTTGTAATACCACCTGTCTCTGATCTAACCATTGGTACTATGGGGGAAGTGGCCAGCATGTTTTTAGAGTCCGAGGTGAAAAGGTTCTGGGTTAGACCCATAACCTCCACAGCCTGCCTGCTCTTTACTGACTTGCACCTACACACTGATTCACAGTCAAGTCGCTTTGGAAGGTCTGTTAAATGGGTCATGGTAATATTACTAACATGTCTTACATAGCATATGGAAGATGAGTAGAATATATAGTGTACTATGACAAAATAAGGACAAGAACTTTAAAATAAAATTACATTAGTTCCTGGCGACTCAGCTCAATAAGCAATCACCAGGTGTGTCAGTTAGGCTTACCCATCGAGGTGAGGAGCCTGCTTGGTTGTACTGCAGGAAGCCAGCCAGGAGGGGGCCAAACAAGGGTTCATGAAACAAGGAGGAGGAGGGGGGACAAAGGACAAGGACAGAATCAGTATAACTCCTTAAGAAACTAGAAGTTTACTTCATTGACAGATGTTAGAAACATATACTTCCTATGAGAGTCCTTAATCAACCTATTATGATATGGTGAATAGTCACCAAGTAATGATCAAATCTTGACTGGACTATGCAAAGTAGGACAACCGAACTGAAGCCTGTTTCCCAATGAACGGGCATGGCTACAGTAAAAGCCTGCTGTGCCACAGGCCTAGAAAATGCACTAAAAATCACATTTGTCAGTGGCACCCATTAGTGATTTTTGTCTTGTTGGTGTTACAACAGGGTCATTCTACTCCACAAAAGTGTTCCCAATACAGACAAGTACTGAATAAATCAAGCCAAGTGAGAAACAGAGAGGGGAGAGAGAGAGAGAGAGCAAGACAGAGCGAAAGAGCGAGAGAGAGAATGAGAGAGACAGAAAGAGCAAGTGAGAGAACACTGCCTTGGAGAGAGACACACATTACCTTGGAAGGGCAGGATGTTAGCGTTTCTGCAAATTTTACACAAAATGGCAAGAGAGAAAATGTAACACATTTGTAGGTGACAAGTGTCCACGTTCAGGCCGCCACTGTAAATAGGTATATCTGTTCTTAGTGACTCTGGCTGGTTCAATAAATACAATAAATTTGCTCCATACTTGCTGTGAATTCTAAATAACAGGAGCAGGGGCCATAGCTAGTTCTAGGTGTTGCCTTGAAATGGCACATTTGACTGCTGAGCAATCAATACTGCGAGGATAAGTGAAGCAAACGAAAAGAAAAAAAACCCTCTCTTAACTCTCAACTGCCACGCATGAAAGTCAAATCAGACCCCGAGCTGTGCAGTGGGACGTATAGCTACGGCAAGTTAAGAAAAAGGTGCAGGAAATGATGCGGTACGGGGTCAGAGCTGGCGGCTCAGTATACTCACATGAAGAACTGTGAACCGTTGGTGTCCTTGCCGCGGTTCGCCATGGACAGCAGGAAGGCCTTATCGTGCTTGAGAACGAGGTTCTCATCTGAGCGGGGAAGGCAAGGAGGGGGGAGACAAGAGGGGAGAAGGTCTCAACAAAGTGGGCCCAGACTAGATCCTGGAGGACTGGCCATTTAAAGGGTGGTGTAGAATAAGTCATGCGGAGTGGAAGATCGCATCCGACATGGTGTTTAAAAGTAGCTTACCTCTCTTGGTTGCCTGTTAAGAGAATGTGATTTGTGAAGCCAAAAATACCCTATGAAATTGTCCTGGCATGAAAAAAAAGGATGTATCCCATTCAAGTTAATATTTAATATACTTATGTTTTATTTTTAATTACGTTAATATTATATTTAATGTTTATAAGAAAGTACCATGTACAAGTAAAAAAATTGGACTCCACATAGGCAGATAGTTGGTAAAGCATTGTAATTTGCCATGGACTCTTTACAGAGATTGCACAGGCTGTATGACTATACTATGTTTATAGTCAACATTACATAATGGCCAGCAGCATAGCTTTAATTTCATAGTTTACAGTTGGACATCATTAAGGCTTGGGAACAGAGTTCTTGAACTTTGGGCAGGGGGGGGGGGGCATTTGTAGCATGGTGTTACTGAGCTGTGTATATCTCTTACCTTCTCATTTTGCAAAAGACCACTCTATAAATAAAAGAATATGTTGAAAATTTTAGGCAGGAAAGATCGTTGTAGCTTTCAATGAAGAGAGAGAATGCCTAGCCTCCATGCTGACTTGCAAAGAGCTCACTACGTTCACGACACAAACGTCAAAACCAGGCCACAGAGGTCAGCGTTCAGAAGGTCGGGCCAAAAGAATATATGCAAAGAAAATTTAAAGAAATAAAAATGAAAAAGAAAAATCACAGAAGATCCGGGTTTACCTCTACGCATGCACATTCAAATCTAGCCAATATAGAGGGTTTCTTAATAAGCATTGAGACGCAATAAATTGCTTTCTCCTCACCTTCAAAGTAGCCGCCATATATCGACTCCCCCCCTCTTCCATTTCCTGCAGACAAACAAACACTTGTATAATAATGATGATAATAATGATGATTCATTCTGCAGTATTTCTAGCCAACTACTGTGCGGTAGAATATGTGGACATGTGCCCCGGGTTTCACCTTCAGTAAAGTCTCCTCCCTGGATCATGAAGTTCTTTACAACTCTGTGAAACGTGGAACCTTTGTAGCACAACTCTTTCCCTGTGGTTTTGCCCGTTCCTTTTTCCCCTGCAAACACAAACAAAGAAAGCCCATGACGGAGCATTAATTGTGCTATAAACCCCCAAATAAAACAAAATAACAGGTCTGTGACCATTAAAAAAAAAGGTGCCGTTGCGATATACCAGCAGCCTGGGGGTGTCTAAACTGTGTTGAATGCTGCCACGTTTTGTTCCCCCCCCACCCACAAGGTTTATTAAAAACAATGTAGTGAAACCGCAGGTGGGGTGAGGGGCATGCTAACGAACCAGATAACCCCGCTCAGGCATTCCCTCGTTAAGCTCTCCCAGGCTAAAAGTCGGCCGTTGGTTTCGTACAGCGTTTGCCCCCTTTCGTGGGACACAAGATAAAACGAGAAGAAAGGCCCATGGGGAGATTCCTCCTGTTATTCAATCCGGTCACAGGAGAGGGGTGGCGTGAGAGCTTTTATGGGGTGAGAGAGAGAGAGAATGGGAGAGCGAGATTGAGAGCGAGAGAGAGAGAGAGCTCCCTGAGCACAGAAAACTGGCGGCGTGGCTGGTCAGGTTGCTAGCCCGGCCTGTTCTTTGATTCCAACGATTTAGGCGACGATTTGGTTTCTTACAGACAAACAAAATGGGGCAGGTTCTAAAGAAAGGAATGAAGGACACATTTGTGAGCTTTCAGAGAGAGCCAGGGAAACCCCAGCCAATAGAAAGAAAGCTAGGGGGAGAGAGAGAGAGACAAGAGAGAGAGACAGAGAGAGGGAGCGAGGCATTGTATTTTGTGGACTGCTGTTTGGAGAGGAAGGCACCACCTACCAGCCAAAACAAAATGCACACATTGGGAAGCTTCCAGAGAGAGCAAGAGGAAACCAGCTCGCTATAGAGAGAGACGGACACAGAGACAGACACCGAGAGTGTGTCATTGTATTTTGCAGACACCTGCTTGGAAAAGGAAGGCATCGGCCAATCAGCGGTCTCCAATTCTCCGCACCCCTCACACTCCCCTTGCCAACATCATGTTGCTGGTGGCCAGGGAGGGTGAAAAGTGAGAGGCAGGATTGATTTGCCTTCTGGCCCCAGATTTACGATCACGTCCATATAGGGCACAGGCTGTTGCAGCTCGGTGGGCCCGGTGGAATGACCCTCACAGACAGGAGGTACCGGGCCTCCATCATCACCACACAACTATGGACCCCATGTCCCTTAGAATCCATACAGCCATAGGTCCTCATGTCGAGCTTAAGGTGGTCCTACTTTCTCAACTGTTAAGAACATGGCAGTGACACTGCCAGGGTTAGTGGTTTAGTTCCCACTGGGCCCACCCATGCTGATAATGTATTGCAAGACAGCAAATGGCGTATTCTTCCATTAAATACTTTCCTCCTCTGATTCCCACATGTTTATCAGACTGACAGATTCACAAATGTTCCCCTTAACTCTCCTCTTTCACTTTCTTTGGAAAACTGAAGATCACATTTCCAGCACTCTGGAGATTGCAATGATGAATTGGCTAATGACCAGGCTTTATTTAATTGCCCTTGCTATCCAGTGGAGTAAACAAGGACATTAAGATTTAGGGGTATTTAAAAGGACCATAAACACACCAGCTTTATTCTCTTGCTGAGACACTTCTACATTTTGATTTAAATGCTGAGATATGCTAATTATCGTCTGAAGGAGGTGGATGTTCCTGTTTGTGAAAAATAAAATACCAAAAGATACCCACCTGTGCATAAACAGAGGAAGTTTTTACTCGTCTTGGGACAGATGTCAGAGAAAAGTTGAAATACGATTCGCCCAACTGCAGAAAAACAAAAACAAAAAAAAGACTCAAAAGAAATGTCATGACAAATATTTTTAGGGTTGCCTTATAGGATGGCTTATACCATACTCATTGACACAAGCAAATCATGATAACTTTTGATCAAGGGGGCTTAATTGGAACACCCTTACAGGGTACATTGTACACCTATTACCGTCTGACCAGACTTTAGACAAATTAAAATTAAATGAAACTTTTTTTTCTTTAATTTTCCATCCATCTTAAATTAGGTGCAAGACTATAGAGGTGTGCTTAATGGGTACTTTCATCAGAAAGGAATTGCGTGGTAAAAACCAGACATTATTTCACCAGCAGAAAATCAATCATAAGCAACACTTAAGACACAGGCCACTTAGTTTTTCCATCTTTACCCAGGAATAATGATCTAGCATAATACCCCACAATAACCCTCATGTTAAGTTCAAGACGGAACACAATTTGCCAGTGGAAAAAGACCACATAAACATGAATAAACACACACACACACACACAAAACAAATAAACAAAACAACTGTAGCTTGGATACAAATGACAAATAAGCCGGCAATCCAAATAAAGTTAGTGAATAAAATGCTCTGGGGACTGGCAGTCAAATAATGAATGAGATGCCAACATGCAGTCTTCAATACAAGTCATCAGACTCTCTTACCGGGTTCCCGGTTGAGCTCCACGTCAAAGTAGCACTGAGGTCGGTCCTTCAGTCCCATCCTGGTTACAGTCAGTTGGACCTAAAACGTTGCAGAAGCGCCCGCGTGTTAACCTGGTGTCGAGCTATAAATGGGGAGGGGGGAGCGTTTCCCCGTTAAACTGACGTTAGCATGAGCAGAAGCCCAAAGAAAGTGCGTAGAAATCTGTGCGGTTACAAGGATAACACTGGAGGCAAGGCTAGAGAGAGAGAGAGAGCGGCTAGATAGAGAGAGAGAGAGAGAGAGAGCGGATAGATAGATAGAGAGAGAGAGAGAGAGAGCGGATAGATAGAGGAGAGAGAGAGAGCGGATAGATAGAGGAGAGAGAGAGAGAGAGAGAGAGAGAGAGAGAGAGAGAGAGAGAGAGAGAGAGAGAGAGAGAGAGAGGGGGGGGGCATATCAGTGAAGTCAATAGGGAAATGCAGTAGTATGCAAAACATGTCACAGTGACACCTCCCTGTACTCCCAGCCTCCAGTCCTCCACTGGGCACAAAGCTTAAGACGTATCCTGGTACAAAATCATAAACAGTGAATTCAGTTGAAAAGCTACCTACGAGGCCTGTTCACAAACAATATACACACAGGATTTCACAGCAATCACACTTGTATGTCAAAAATGAGTCAAGGAAGTTAAAGAACAGGTCGAACCGGGGTAGAAAACGGGTATATTTCCAACTGAAGCACAAGCTTTGCATACAGCTACATACCAACTAGGCTACACTTTGAAATACTTCTGCCGTAGTTTCCTGTATAGTATCAGAAACCTAAGCCGGAGTTGAACTATCTGAAAAGAATTTTCCACAGGACGCTGCTAAAACTGGACAATCTATCAACATGATAGATTGTAAGTAATAAGTAAGTAATATGTAAGTAATAAGTGTATATTTGATAGATTTTAGGTTTTGTTCTCAGACACAAAACAACTACTTTTCGATAGTATCTGCTCAAAAATATCTACATAAGCATTTTACTGTAGTACATTTCACTCAACCCTTATGCAATCCACAATAGTTTTGGTGTCTATTCTAACTCTCATCACCCATATATTTATGTCAAAGACGCCGGCTGTAATTACACACCAGCGTGTATCCATTTCAATAACCCTAATGCACAGATTAGAGACATGTCAAGGACAGTCTCTGGACAAAACAAGAGGTCTTGCACTTGTTTCTATTCATAGCCTATAGTGGGGTCGCAATGCATATCATGCGTGCTGACGGTTGGATGCCTGCTATTGTAGTGTCGTCCTGAGAGACACCAGGTTAATTATAGACACACAGCTCTAGGACAATACAGTACTCTCTGTGTGTGTGTGTGTGTGTGTGTGTGTGTGTGTGTGCAGCCACAGCGGCCCAGGACGGAACGGTGCGTTCCAGCTCTACTCGGAAGTCGGAATGTCAGACGTCCAAGTCGGAAGTTTCAGGGGGGGAGGGGAGTCGGAATTCCAACTCAGAAAGTCAGATGATGATGGTGATTCTTCCGACTTTCCGAATTGGAATGCCGACTTCAGGGGGCGTTCCTCATGAAACGTCCGACTTGGAATGGGGAAACGCTGATTTCCGAGTACAGCTGGAACGCCACTGAACACACGCTGCAGAGAAGAATGACCGAAATCTGAGATGAAAGATGTACACTCAAAACACAATTTATGCTATTGGGGGGGGGGGGGAGATAACTACTGTCTGTAACAAAACAAATTGAATTGCAAAAAAAATAAATATTGAAATACTGAATATTGAAATATATGGAAAACGGATGTGCCACTGGGCCTGATACTGTTGCTTGTTGTTGTTGTTGTTGTGTTGTTGTTTTGTTGTACCAAATATAAAGACAGACTTAAATAGTCTTCTCCACTTCAAATATTAGATAGGCATCCAAATCTTAAAGTACGTACGACGTTAAGAGAATAGCAGCAGCAGCAACAGCAGCTAGCATCGTCGCTAGCTGCTGAGGGCTCCTCCCGTCTCTCAACGAGCTGCCACATCCAAACTCAAAACATCATTCGGTCGATGAAATTGTAACCATTACTCGACCAGAATGCACACATCCATCCATCCGTCCATTCATTCATACATACATACCTGTATATAGTAGCACCAATCACCCTGGGTAGCAGGCTAGCTGTCGGTCACTGACGGGCGTCTGGAAGCCTGCCTCTTTACATTACTCTACTAGGCTGAGAGAGTATCCTGGAACGTGACGTTACCCCGGTCTAGCGCAACGCCATTTCCGGTCTTCCACTTCATTTTGCTCTACACAGTATGTACGCCAGTGTGCTCAAATGGATGTCAGCGGAAGTCCCGCCCACCTCTGGCCATAACGCCCATTCGGGGCATCCCGTTACCCGCGTCCCGTCGTGAGACCATCACACACAGTGAGAGAGGAAGGACCGAGGAAGTGAACGCGTGTTGCGTGCTGCGCGGACCTCCGTTGTCCCTCCTGGGCTCCCGTGTGTTGTGGTGGAGGTGGAGGAAGAGGAGGAGGAGGAAGAGGAGGCGGAGCCGGAAGACAAGACGCGACACCGCCCGACCCAGGCTGCGAGCTCGTTGATGTTTACAACGTACAGCATACAACAACAACAACAACAACAACAACAACGTGCTCATTGTACGATTTCAAATGCTCCTGAAAACTGAAACACATCTTCTACATCTCTGTGTGTGTGTGTGTGTGTGATGTGCGTAAACGTTTTTATGTTTATGTTTATTTCCAGGCACTTAAAAGTCCCACCATGTTGTCACCTCGCAGGATAAACTAGTGAGCAATATTATGAATCAAAGGACACTGAGGTAAGAGTGACAAGCAACACACAAGCAAGTCCACACACACACACACACACACACACACACACACACACACACACACACACACACACACACACACATGCATCCATCGATTCCACTCCAATCAATGCTATGAAACCCCACATTGCCTTGCTTGCATGGTCAAATATCCACACACAAGTAACTGGAAGGACCTCTTATTCTTCTAATTCTAATTATTATTTTGTATTATTATTATGATGATGGTTATTATTAACAGAGAGATGAGCGCGTTCAGCGACGAGCAGCCCAATCCCTGCAGAGGTGGACGGTGTGTGGTGAGTCACTGGCCATGCCAATGATCCTGTTCGCCTTCGTGGTCCGGCTGAGCGACGGTCTCCCCCTCTCGGCCTCCGCGGACTTCGCGCACAACCGGGAGCTGCAGGAGAGGAAGCAGCAGCTGAGGAAGATGAGCAAGACACTCGGCCGCCTCCCTGAGAGGGGCACGGTCAGGGGCCACGACCTCAACATCTAGTAAGAAGCACACACACACACACACACACACACACACACACACACACACACACACACACACACACACACAACACAAGATGTAGACAGTGGTGTTCCTCTTACCATTATTATTATTACTACCCTTTTATTACACTTCAATTCATTGGCAAATAGTTTTTGCTGACTGAATATCTTATCTTACCTATATTTTTATTCTCCTAGGACTAAGACTTACTGTGAATTTGTAAATCTTATTTTATTTTTACTATTCTACTGTTTATTTCTCTATTGATTTATTCTATTGCTATGCAACCTGGCACAAGAATTTCCTTCGGGATCAATAAAGTTCTGTCTCTTATATTATCTTAATCTTAAAGAAGTGATCAATCTCTATGGTGGCAGAAGCTACACCGAAGATGACCCTGGTGGCTTATACCCGTTTCCCCTCCCAACAGCTTTGTTTCTTCTGAGGGTGTGTCCTACATGGCCGTGTGCCACCGAGGCCTCTCTGTCGCCAAGGCCTTCTGTTTTCTGGAGGACCTGTGCTGGGCGTTCAAGGCCTGCTTCGATAGCACGGCGGTCAGACTGGCCACCAGGCCCTATCCCTTCCTGGAATTTGGTGAGCAGGAGGAGAGGCAGTCTCTGCACGAGGGAGTGGCACACGATTAATTGGAAACCCAAACTGTGTGTGTGTGTGTGTGTGTGTGTGTGTGTGGTACTACAAAACACATCCTACAATGGTAACTGTGCTGCTGTTCATGTGTAACAAGATCGGCTGTGGTTGTGTCTGGTGCAGAGGGCACTATTCAGAAGCTGAAGCAGCAGTACAACCAGATCGGAGGCGGCCCGGCGCTGGACATCACGCTGGCAGAGGTCCAGGATGACCTCAAAAGACAACCGCCAAAAGTGCTCACTGTAGAGGAGTTGGAGGTGGCCAACGGGCTGGCCAATGGACATATTGATCAAGGTCCTGGCTCTGGTACGTCTTCCCCATAAACAATCACCCTATAATATATAGGGTGTCTGTTATACTAGCTATAGGCTTATATAAACCTATAGTATTATGAATTACGACTGGGCGATATGGTCAAAATGTCTGGCCTTCTATGGCCATTTAATATCTCGATCACAAGCATGTTTTCCTGTAATTCAATCAATAAATAGATAGTCTATATAAAATAACCATGCGGGAAAGCCTATTTTTGTATACTCCTGTGTGAATTAAATACACAACAAATGTAAGTGCCAAGAATTGCCAAGTATTTTCTCATTTCATTGCGACAAAGCAGTTTACGTGAAATGATATATAGAAACAATAAATAAAATATAGGCCTAGCCTACAGTATGACCATCTAACCTAATCTACCCTGTGTGGTCCGATCATGTGTTGTGGCCGCGTAGGTCCCAATGTGAGACTACAGCCGGTGTCTCCAGCTGGCATCCTGTCCCTGGTCCTCAACATCATGTGTGCGTCCTTAAACCTCATCCGGGGCGTCCACCTCATAGAGTACACCTTCCAGGTCAGAGGGTTACAGCCTTCAGTACATCACTGACATGTCTCCACTTGTGGTCCATTGTGTGTGTGTGTGTGTGTGTGTGTGTGTGTGTCTGTCAGAGTGCTAAGGGGCATTTTCAACTGGCCTCCAGTTGAAGTATTCTGGGTTCAAACCCCAGTAGTCTACCTTTAGGCCTCCTGGAATGAGACCCACATTTGCTAAATGACTAGCTAGTAAAACATCTCTCTAAGCATGTTTTTCAGTCAATCTTCTACATGTTCTACTTTTTGATGTTATATTCTATAAATATATCATGTATGGTTTGCCCCCAATGCTTATAGAAATGATGGCCCACCGTTTGTTTGCTCGACGCGCTGAATATGAAGTCTCTAATCGGATATTATGTCATCTTTTTAACACAGGATGACTACGACTCTCTCTGGAGTGTTGTGGCATTTCTCCTTGCATTTATCTGCTGTCTTTCTCAGGTAAAAAACACATTTTCATTGCTTTTGCATCTCAAAGACACGCATGGTTTTATTTTATTTCACAAATCCATCCATCCATGTGCGGGTGTGTGGTCATCTCCCAACAGTGTCACCTGTACCTCTTCCACTCGTCCCGGAAGAGGTTCAAGTCCGTCTCCCTGCTGGGTGTCCTGTTGCTATGCAACGGCTACCTGTTTGGCCTGAGGAACGTGTGGCAGCTGCTGTTCCACACGTCTGTGGCGGGCGTCTCCACCGCCCTCACGCTGTCTCGGAAGGTCCTGGACCGGAGCAGCGACTGCGGGGTGTGAGTGAATGGCGGCGGGGGGCGGGTGGACTGACTTCCAGCTCTCTCTCTGTCTTTCTCCACCTGTCCGTCCACAGCTTGGTGCAGGGAGAGGAAGGGGATGAAGGAGTGGTCTATTTGGTTCACATGAGGACACAGGCGAAATGATGGCCAGTGGACCCGCTTGTCTCTCTCCACAGACCACACTCTATTCGTCACGCTATTGGGATGAATGACTTTGAAGGAGTGCAATTTCATATTTTTTTGTTGGGCTTACAGGAAGCTTTGAGCACTTTGAGTACATTTTTTCTTGAGTACTCATTTACTCCAAGACCAAGAGAATAGGAAGAGAGCAAAGAAAATATTTATATCTTGTCTCCGGCTCCTTGCGAAATATCAACATCTGTAATTTATTGAAACATAGAAAGAAATGTTAAACGACTACTGAGTTTCTGGCATAGGGCATCGTGAAGGGAAGCGCTTGCTGAGGGCTGCCAGGGTGTTAAGAGATTTGTGTTGTTCTCATTTTGGGGAGGATTGTCTGATTCAAAAAGCTCAAGTGTCAGCAGAAGAATATTTTTTTAATGACATTTCTCAACCAAAGTTTTGCTAATGGAAGGCAAACCCAACTACATCAACGACTTCAAACCCTTCCAGCTGCTCTAAATTATTTCAAAAGAGTGAGATTTTCATTGGTTTAAGATGAAGGCTGTTAATACTATTGTGGTTTTTGGTTGTTGTTTCAATCAGGATTTTTAAAGAGTTCAATATTTCTTGGCATTCTGTTTATTGATAGTTAAGAATAGTTGGCAATGCCATTTGGGTGAATACTACTGACAAACTCCAAAAAGCTTAACACATTTAGCTCGTCTAATATCACAGAACTGATTCTTGTGTGACTTTGTCCATCAGTGTTTTCCATTACAAGCGGTTCTGCTCTTTGCAAACACTCCGAATCACATGAGTCTTAATAATGTACATGTACTGTATATCTATTATACAGAGACACAGGTGATAGGGCCTATACATGAACAAACACATTTTTTTATATTATCATTCCCTCATTCCTCCAATTTATATAATTAAGAGAGAGTTGAATGAAACAAACTCATCAATTATTGGCCGTTTCATTTACCTTGTTAGAAAATACATTATAACCATATAATTATTCAATGCCTACCTACAGTCAGTTATACATTCATTATTAAAACATTTATTCTGTTATTAGTATAATAAGCACTTTGGAGGTCGTGTTGAGAATTGTCAAATGGAATGTAAAGATTCTGCACTGCTGATTTTGTTTTTATTGCTTGGCTTTTTATTTAATAATCGTATTTCATTTGTTATTGCTACTGCAGTTGACTTTAAGTGGGGTACGTATCGGGCTACGATGAAGTCATTGTTAATTACTTGTTTTAAACGATTGGTTGTAGCTGTAAAAGTCATCGTGTTCCTTAGCGGTATCCATGGCAATGCAGAAAATCATTTTTTATTCATGGGGCTGCTAATGAGTTTGGAACAATAGGTTGAATGTTTTTTTTGTAGAAATGATGCCATAGGGTGAATGTAGCAACTATGTCAGATAAATAGCATTGTAGCTATTGTGGAAACAGTGTCTGTCCTTTCTATTACAACTATGACCGTCGTCAAATGATCATTCTCAAGAAATGAAGAAAAACAACATTAGGTGAAGGAAAGACACAATGAGACTGCCTTTAGCCACAGCTTACTAGTGTTTTAATTAGTTATTATTATATTTTCATATTTGTTTGTTGTTTAAGTGTTTCCAGATTTGGTACATCAAAAAAAGGGACATATTTCAACCCAAGAATCAATCCAAGTAAATTCCCGAAGAACGCCCTGTTTTGTCTCGGAGTTATTCCACTATTATAAAAGCAAATATTTTGTAACAATTTTATATGTGTGCTCTTGTATATTAATCAGTGCATCTGTGATGCTGAAAGATTTTAATAGAATGGGGGAGATATGCTAATTGAGGGAAGGTTGACAGAATATTTTGCCTGTGGATTCACTGCCAACCTGATTATGCTATGACTTAATGAACGTGTTTGTGAAATATAAGAATTATGTGTTTCTGAACAATTTGTAGAACTGCACTGAACATGTTCTTGATATTTTGGGAATTGTCAAATCTCTCAGAGCCAATCAGGTGTTAGGATTTCATTTGTTTTGTGGGGGTCTACCTGAAAATAACATTCTATTTGGGGAGATTAACATAATAGCTTTCCTGACATCATATAGTTCAATTTTAAAATTTGTAAAAATACATTGGCTTATTCATGGCATTTCCAGATCAAGTGATGTTTCACACCCAATACCCAGCTTTGGTAAAACTGACATTTCATGAATAAATAGTAGCTTTTTAATTGACTGTTTGTTTGTTCTTTTGATTCTGCGCTATACCAAAGATACTGCAGTATGAACTTATCTTGGCACACACATTGTAGACTTTTAGGATTTTTCTTTTGCATAAAATGTAAAGGTGTACTAATTATAAACTTGAATTTGATTCTCTCTGTGGGAGGCCTACATTTTCCCCTGTAAAATTGTAATTGTATAATTGACTTATAATTGACTTCAGGAAAGTATCTATCCAACAGTACAGCCCAAACCACAGTAGTTATATTGTGTGAAACACCGAGGAGGGCAAAACCAGAAATAATGTTCTCTCAAATGGTTGGCTTATATACTGTATATAGTGACTGAATATGGGTACATACTATATACTATATATAATATATACTGTACATAGTGACTGAATATGGGTACATACTATATACTATATATACTATCTACTGTATGCACCCATAGTCAGTCCAACACTGCATTTCTGCTTTGCAACACCAGGGGGAGCCCTTACACTACCTGGGAAGTGAAGTTAGTCCAATTCTTTTACATATCAGTGTTTTGAAGAAGGGTCGGCCTACGTGGATGGCGGCCCCTTGGCTTTGTGTGATTCCATACCATTTCACACCACATTCATCAGTTTCACACAGATGAGCATGTGTCCATGTTTGACAGTAACACAGCCATAGCCTTCAACATAGCGTCACCTTGACCATTTGGTCCATTAGGAGGTCAAATTAACCGCAGCCCGAGGTAATCCTCAGAATGACATTTAATGAAGCCTCTGCAGTAATTGAAAGCCAATAACATGAAATTAAACTGATGGGATTTGAATTGACGGCACACATGGTGTCATCACTCAAATGAGCAATAACACCGTCCTCAAACTGTCCACACAAACTCTACAGTCCTAGATGTCTGAGAAGACGACTGGCTTCATTAGGAACAAAACACCACAAACATACTTGCATTGGACATTTCTGGTTCTCTTTTCAGCATGTTTGTTCTATTTAAAACTAACTAAGACTTTGTAACCACCAAATTCCTTTACTTTTAATTTTGCACTTTTTATGAAAATGATTTTATTCAGGTTTCATGATTGAAATGAGCATGCCTGACAAATGGCTATGCCTCTTTGAAATGAACCATCTTTACTGTCATAATAATAAATGCTTTGTGAACATCTAAATCTTACATTGTAGTATTCTTAATAGCTGTATACTTCTCAAATGATTAGCAATGAATCCCTTGGCTCAAGCTCATTCATTACTCAGTTTAATTCCGCACCGCTGTGGTGGGCAGCATCGCTCAGGGCGGGACAAGGCGAAAGGTTAAGTGAGAGCGATGCGAGGTGAGAGTTGTTGTCCATAAGCAGAAGTATAGTCCCAGAAAAGAGTTCCCACGTCCCTGCTCAAAATCCCCCCCCCCGGGCTTTCAGCCATGGAAATGTGCCATCAAAAGACTCTCACTGAAATGAAATAATTTGAAATAGTAGGGTTGGTGGGTTGGCTCATGGCTCTTTGGCCTCTTTGGGCCACTTGTTTATTTCACGTTGAACTCCTCCTGGAGCTTTCTAGTGGACGCCAGACGGTACTTAAACACTTTCCATTCATTTCTTGGCCATCAGTCATACGACTGCCACTCTGCTGCTGCTGGGGCTGTGGGAGCGAGTGTGAGTGCGGTCTTGTCACTCTAAGAGACTTATCAATATGCAGTTCAACACTTCATATCTACATAAAGTAAAAAATAAGCTTGAGGTTAATTGGTTTTTTTTCATTATGTATGAATGAAACATGTATATTTTTCTTTTGTTTTAGTCCCTCAGCTTTATTGAAGACTACATAACACGAGCAGATAACAACTGATAGGGCAGCATTGTACATGTTTGCTGCATGGCATGTCTCTGGTGCATAATATATTGTTTGTGTGGTGCTATGCCTCTATCAAGGCCAAGCAGGACAAAGTTAGTTAATTATTACCTAAATGTTATTCAAATGAGGTCCATCCACTGATAAGCTTAGAGCACTCTCGATGTGGATGAGGTATTGACTCCAGACCCCATGAAGAAACCCAATTAAAATTCTGCTTAAGTTATCGCTTAATGGCACACAATTAGTCTGATAACTTGGGGTTCAATGTGACCTGAATAAGGATCACCTCCTCCTCAACAAATGCAAAACTATTTTAAATGGATTCAATGGATTTTTTATCTTTAATTGTGCCCTTCAAGAAATCAGAGTTAAAGGAAAGCCCAAAGTGTTAAGCATGCATGCAAACCCCATCAAATGTTTTCAGGGATGGACTCTGCTGGGAAAAAAAAATCGAATCCAAACTTAATACCCACCTATTTACCCTCGCGTTTGGCTCCTAGGACTGTCCCTCAGCTCTCATTACAGCTAAACCAGTATGATTTCACCACTAGCCTACCCCTTCTGCCGATAGGAATGAAGTTAGAGGTTTCTTGTGTGTTCCCTATCCACCGTGCTCCATCTAACCACAATGCTGTCTCTGTTTTTCGTTTGTGTGCTGTGATCATGACTGGAGACCTGGCAACACAACCTGCAAGCTAGCACGCTACCAGCTTGCACACCAGCCAGCACCTCATCACCATGGACAATATTAATATTCCATTTATTATTTGCACTTAAAATGTTTGTTTGCTATTCTGCATGTCCATTATGACACCAATTGCACTCTGAACCTTCCCTGGAAGGAGGGGTCCCCCGTTGTTCATCCTGTCTCCAGGTTTCTTCCTTGTTAATTATTAAAGGAGTTGTTTCTTGCCCTTCAGGGGGTGATAATTATTTGGCCTGTAAAGCCCTTTGAGACTGTAACTGGGATACAGGGTTATACAAATACAATTGACTTGACTTTCAAAAATGGATATACAGTATACAGTATATGGATATACAGTATACAGTCCTAAAAAATAAGACAGGTGAGATCAAACGCAAACCCTTTCACAAGTCATCCACCGATAGAGAACTAGGAATGTCACCCTACTCTTCCCTCTTCCTATCTGCTTTCAGAATTGACAACATGCAAAGCTTGAAATGAAGTCGTTTTTTGGTCCAATGGCTGCAACGCCTGTCAGAGTTTCTCTAAAAGGTCAAAGAAGAGACGCTTCAAGAAGGTTATCGACCACGAAAAGCAAAGGCTGCAAATGTTTTTAGAAGCTCAATCTAGATTGAGCGCATCATTGAACTCATTCATCTTCAATACTTCAATAATTACTTTCATGGCAGGTTGTTACAGGAAAGGTCATTGGAGTTCTTCTTAAAGGGAAACGTATCGACGACTACTATCAATGCTGGAACTAAAACGTGCTGAGCTAAATGCTTTTGAAACAATCTGTCAATGATGTGTTACCTGGCTATGGCCGCTGTGGAAGTAATTATGAGAGAACAAAAGGGTTTATTGTCAAGTGAGTCTTGACTCATTCTCAATATTTAAAAGATAGCTTTAAGTTCCCTTAAGCCTATAGATTGTAACTTTGCTTATATTGCAAATTCAAGTTGGCTTGTGCAGAATTTACCAACTACTGTATCTGGCAATAGATTAATTGGACATGATCACGTCATTTGGTGAACATTAAACTACTATCAACGTATATGTTTCTAAGTAAAATACATGTTGTTGAAGTAAATCTGCAAACTAATGATTGCCATAATAAGAATTGAAACGCAATCCAAATCCAAAACCAGCTTTGGTTCAGATCAGCTATCACCAGGGAATGCACCACCTTGTTAGGATCTGCATGCCCAGCGCAGCGACCTACTTGTCTCTCCACAGCGTCATGTAAACACAACACTCTGGGCACCACGTGAAAGCCCCATGACTCATACTTTCCCCCCTCGGAACTGACGAATTGGCTTTGAATCGCGCATTAATGCAGAAAGTGAGGCCCGAGCATCCTGTCATTGTATAACTTGGTGAAACCATTTCCTTAATCCTGTTTAGACCTTGTGTACACACGACTCTGAACCCCACCGGCGCTCGTGGGGGTGACACTATCGTACTCTGTATGTGTGACTTTTGGCAAATGGCTTGAAATGTGAGTGTTGGGTTGGTTATCGGCTGTTGAGAGGATGCAGCTCCCCCACCCCCACACAGGAAACAGCAGGAACAACGACGTCATCAATAACCAATATTCAGCATTCAACACAACACAGCCGCCGCCAGACTGTAACGGCTTCAATTCAAGTGTAGGTCCAGGAATGTAGCATTTGAATAACCATGGAATATGGTTATGATGGATCATACGGTGGATTTTACGGTATTGTATTTAATAGCATATTATGAATACATGGGAAGTGCTTATTGTCAGATGGTAGATGTAATCAGATATTTATTATTTATTATTTAGTTTATTATTCACTCATTACTGATTTATACCCCAACCTTTGTGATGTTCATGGCTAGTTTGCGGTAATATTCGCAGTAATATTCGTGGTTAGTTTGTGGTAATATTCCTGGTTAGGTTTGTGGTAATATTTGTGGCTGCACGTAGTTTGTGGTAATATTCGTGGTTAGTTTTGTGGTAATATTCGTGGCTAGTTTGTAGTAATAATCGTGGTCTACTCTGTGGTATTCCTATCAGTTGTATGTGACTGGTAAGCTGCAAATTAATTGCCCTTCTGAGGATAAATAAAGTTGTCTGAACTGAACTGAACTGAACTGAGCTATCTTTGGATCTGCCGATGCTTTGCTGGTAACTTATCAACGGTTTCACAGCTCCTCTGTCTGTTTCATGAACACCGCCTGCCGTCATGGACACAAATGAACTGTGAAACGACAATGTCCACCAGGCCTCAAGTGAACACCATCTCTTTCACATGAATGACAAACAGAGCTGAACAGATACGGATCACAGTTTGGTCTCGCAAGCCTCCCTCGTAAGCCTTTTGGGAACAAAGGACATTCCAACGATGCGGCACACACACACACACACACACACACACACGCAGACAGACACGCAGACAGACAGACAGACAGACACACAGACACACACACACTTTCTCTCACACACACACACACACACAGTGAGTCATCTGCTGCACCTTCACTGAAATGTACGAGACTGCATTCTTCATTACGAAAATTCAACTCATCTCAGGAACCTATTTTCATAACGCAATTCAATTTCCTTTCCAATGCAATTCTCATGGAATTCTGCTTGGTTTCTCTTGTTGCAGTCCCAGCGGAAGGCCTCATTAGGCCAACGAACCCTGTGTGCTGAGCCAATAAGACCCCAGCCCCCAGAGAGACGGGGGTCGGCTTCCCACTAATCCATTCATAACACAAGGTGTGGGGGGGTTGTTTTGGCTGGTTTACTTGTTATTTAATACATGCGAGCCCTGCATGAGACACCTCAATATCTTATAAGCAATAAACCAGGGTTAATTGAATGAACCAACCCTGGGTAATTTAGGTGTGTGCTCCTGGGAGAAGCTGCAATGGTAGTTTTGGGAGCTGTGGGCTCCGTGAGCGGCGTCTCTGGAATTAGCTTTCATCGAAAGTGTCGCGAAGAAATGCTAAACTACTTCAATAGCCATGGAATAATTAATTTATCGGCTTTTAGCAGAACTAACAGGGGGACTGACATCGGAGCGGCTCGGCGGCTAACACCGATAACCATATGGGCACTATGCCGACCCCAGTGGCGACCCGGGTTCGATTCCCAGCCTCTAGTGCTGTGGTACAGGCCATTCCGTCTCCCCACCTCCCCACTGTCCATAAAGGCACAAAAACCCCTGAAAACTATTTCTAAAAGAAGGTTAATACTGTTGCGAAAGGGTAATGTAACCTGATAACGGGAGTACACAGGACCCAGCAGTAGACACTAACAGAATACACGCAGTCTAAATGAAGCCTTGTTACTTGGCCAGACGGGGAACACCTGGACCATTCCAACCTGTCATTCACCGTTAAACTCAGTATAACTGGTCAGGTAGAGTAGGAGCCATGTGGAGAGTATTTAATCTATTCAGGATCAACAAAGGGTTTAAATGAGTAGTGTGCAATTGCTACAACAATCTAATAATACCACAAGTGATAAAACTACTACTAATACTACGAATAATAATAATCAGCAGATACACAAGAGGATTGATTAACTGGTGTCTGTGGGAGAAAGTTTGTGACCATATTCTTCCTTATATATTCTTTTATATATAATATATATTTAATTGTTTGTGTCAATCCTTAACCAAGTGTAGTCAATGCACATGGTTATCTTAAAAAGACATTAAAGGCAGAGAAGGTTTTTCAAAATAATTTAATACATCTCTTTTGCTTGTGTGAAAGACTGGACAAGCTTCATGAAAAAAAACACAACTATTTACAGACAGACACTTGACAGCAAATGGACTATTCAGAATACAACACTTCTAAGTGGATCTGTGGTGTACAATTTGAACAAACAGCACTGAAGCACAACAACCAGTACTGAAACCGTACACCATTAGTCTCAAAGTGGTCTTTAAAGTCATCTTGCGAGTGATTAAGAAATAGAATCAACTCTGAATACACACACACAACACAATATCCAGTTTAATGCAAAATATTGCAAATACAAATCACACCAACAGGATTGAAGTCAGCACTTGTTTGTTTGTTTGTGAGGCCACAACCTTTTTTGGCATGAAATTACAACTCACTAATATCGAAATAACGAAGCCTCCGAAAACACTCACTTAAACACAACATTTTATATTCAGCCTGATCGTAATTCATGTACAGATTGATCGGTTTACGCGTGCACATTCGTCAATGTGACACTGGATGAGAGGTACTTTGGCTGATTCACGATGACATTGAGAACATCAACACTAACAACAACACACCCAAGTCATGGATCATGAGCTGAAAGTGACTTTATCCCTGTAACCTCTAACAGGCTACAGGGACAGCCAGCAGCCATTTATATGGCTTTGCTCTTTATATGTGAAAAGTTTGTTTTTCGTACGTTATCGCCAACACTCGACTCTCCAAACTCTGCGAGGGACTGAGATTGGCAGCTTTTCGTTTCCTTGTGTCCTTGTGTCCTCCGGGGGCCCCCCCCAGACGCAATGTAATTTGATTGACAGCACTGCCCGTCCACTTGTCGTCACGTGTTGGACGCGAGATTGTGTGGGGCAAAGGATTATGGGACGGCTGGCATGCGGGCGGAGGCTTAAAGGGGGCGGGACAAACGTTGAACTTCAGATCAACTCAATGCTAATAAATGCGTAGTGCTGCGCGTCCCGTGATTGAACAATAGACATTTCGTAGTACTGGTGGACTCATGGTAAATTTCATTTCCTGGCTTGAAGCACTGCCATCAACAATGTTGTAAACTCCAATAAGCAGCAACTAGAGAGGGCGAGGGGCTGATGCCTAGGGATGGGGGCCGAAAATCAATAAGGGCTGAGCTTATTGATACTGCCATCGAGACTAGCGGGTCCTATAACGTAAGGTTATGTCTCAAGAGACAAGAGTTATGTCATTTAAATCAAATCACTGGTGCACAAACATACATAGATTATTTTACTATTCTCAGTTGTTATGTTGAAGGGGCCCTAATTCAAGATTCAAAAATGTCTATCATATAGTGACAGAAAATTATTTTAGGTTAGGTGCTCCCAAACAACATAAAAAAGACTGAAAGACTAAATTACATGTATTCCTTTTCAAATAAATGCCCAGCATCAGCAGTGTTTATTGAAGGCTAGGCAAATTTAATTCTGTTCAGAAATCAAACTCCCAGTGAAGCAATAAAAGCAATACCAGTTCTGTTAAGAATTTGTCATCTCATCTTCCCACTAAATAACACAAAAGTATCAATAGCGGTATCGATAAATATTGGGATCGTCTCGAAAATGGTCTCATTATCAATAAAAATTAACGATCCACATCCCTGGTGTGACTCATGTGACATCACGTCTGCTGGGGCGGGGCCGTCTGCGTTCAAGCCGTACCCTGTGAACTGGAAAAGGACAGCAGTGGCGTTATTGTGACAGGGGCTCGCTCTCCCCGCGTCACTTTGCTTTGTTTTACATAAAACTCCATCCACTGCTAACGCGGGCAGGTGTAAGGACTACCACGCCTCCACTAGCTCGCTAGCTGGATGGCTCCTCGAGCGCCGTGAGTGCAGCCATCTCTCACACGCATCAGCATGTGTGACTTCATCACGACACCGCTGACTAATGGAGAGTGTCGAGTGTCGAGCGCCGCCGCCATCCGCACTCCACCGTGCGCCGCCGGGTGCTTAGCGTAGCGGCGGCGCGATGACTAGCGCGATGACTGATGTGACTGAAAGCGTCGAAGGGTTCGGATGAAGCCGTTGCATGAGCAAGTGCCGACGTTACGCATGATATATCCTGCGCTTCACTGCGTCCCCGGAGTCAGAATGGGCCCTTTATGTAATACTGAATAACTGCAGTGCCTCAAGGCAAAGTTTGGTTGAAGAAGTTGAGACTTTATCACATGACGTTGAAAGCTTATCAAATAAACTTTTTATTGAACATTCTTTCATGGCGACGCTCACTTCATTTGATCATTGAAATATAAAAAATGTAAAAAACAAAATATGTGGATTATTTAAAAAAGCGTTCCCTAAAAATACATCTGTCTGAGAAAAATGTCCCTCTTCTTAAGTGGCGATAAATTATAAAATAGAGCGAGAGAGAGGAGAGAGAGAGAGAGAGAGAGAGAGAGAGAGAGACACACAGACACACAGACACACAGACACACAAACAGACACACAGACAGACAGACAGACAGAATGCTCGGGCATAGAGCCAGGCTGGGGGGGGGGGGGGGGAGGCTGGAGGTGGGCTGGGGTTGTGGGACGGCCTCTGATGAGGAGGACCACGAGTGCCGAGCAGAGCGTTCGTTAAACCAGCAATCAACAACGACCGACGCCGACAATGATTGCTCATCCAATCGGAATTGAGGACGATGGGTGCATACATGCTGTACCGGTGTTTCTACGACACAGGCTAACGACACATCACAACGTGCTAATGGCGACACCGGCACGGCCGCGTGAACAAGCATCGCAATCAGCAGCACCCGTAGTAAATATTATGCTTTGGTTTGCTCTCTGTGCCTCGCTCTGCCTTCCCGCTGGCTTGTACCGCTGGCACATTTCCAGTCGTATTGAGTCCAAAGTATTGATTATGTCATTTCCTGTAGGATGGCAAAGGGGACAGTGTGGGGGGGCGGGGGGCGGGGGGTGGTCTTCCTCTCACGGTTGTGTCCAGGCGCCCCAGTAGGTCATTTGTGTCGTGGATCAGGCAGAAAATGGCTGAAGCTCCAAAGTGATTTCTCCAATCACCTCATGATGAAATCAAAATGCATGGCCGGTGGATTTCTTTCTCTCTCCTTTCCCGTGCGGCTCACGGATGGATCTCTCAGCCGAATCTCCTCTATGAATAATAAGTTAATTCTGGCCTTTGCTGACTGACTGGGCTTCTCGGGGGAATCCATGGGCCACGTCCAATATGATATGATGATATGATGATATGATGATGTGATTGATATTGCGATACTCCACTCTAACACAATTTATCCAGCGCCTGGAACAAAGTTGAAGTGACTCAGAGTAGGGAAGCCTCTGTCAGGTTCCCTGTCCTCCCGAACGAGTGGCACTGTGCTCATCTCAGACGGGAGACAGGAGGGAGATCTGCTGATGCTGGTGAACTAACGCATACATATTCATCTTTTCCTTTGATTTACTGTGCTGGTAACTCAAGCCAACCAAATTTAAGTATGTGTATGTGAGTGGCTGCTTTTGAAACGGGACCCTTTAGAGTCGGATCCGTGCCTTCACGTCTTCAGTTCAGTCCGACATCCCGCCACCGTCTTGTTGTGCGTGCAAAACTTTTACTTTTCTCTTTTCGTCTGCTCGTGCGTAAACGTGCATCCCCTTCATCCTTCGAAGTGTACATGTACTGTGTAAATATAACACACATCAGCTAGAGGGGTTCCATGAATACATACATATGTCGTTGGGGCCTATACGCACACATACGCACACATACATACACACACACACACACACACACACACACACACACATACACACTCATGTGTCTATATGGCGTGTGGGCTCTGGTCAGAGAGGGGAGGAGTGAAGTGGTCCTGGCAGGAGGAGGAGGCACGGCGGTTCTTGGGGCTGCACTTGGTCAGCATGGAGATCTGGGTGCTGAAGTTGTTGCCGTTGCTGGACGGGTGCTGGTACTTGGTGCTGTCCGAGCCCATGTAGTGCTGCAGGTGCCACCGACGCCACTTCCTCTTGATCTCCGTCTGGACCTGGGGAGACACCCCCCCCCCCCCCCCCCCGGGCAGAGGGTGGAGGGTGGATGGAGGAGAGAGAGGGTGGATGGAGGAGGTGGTGGAGGAGGAGTGGATGGAGGAGATAGGGCGGAGAAGAAAGAGAGTAGAGGAGAGAGGGTGGATGAAGGAGAGAGGAAGGAGGAGGAGAAAGAGTGTGGGGGAGAGAGGGAGGAAGAGAGAGGGTGGAGGAGAGAGGGAGCAAGAGAGGAGAGGGTGGAGGAGAGCGGGAGGAGGAGGAGAAAGAAGGTGGAGGAGAGAGGGAGGAAGAGAGAGGGTGGAGGAGAGAGGGAGCAAGAGAGGAGAGGGTGGAGGAGAGAAGGTGGATGGAGGAGAGCGGGAGGAGGAGGAGAAAGAGGGTGGAGGAGAGAGGGAGGAAGAGAGAGGGAGCAAGAGAGGAGAGGGTGGAGGAGAGAGGGTGGATGGAGGAGAGAGGGAGGAGGAGGAGAAAGAGGGTGGAGGAGAGCGTGAGGAAGAGAGAGGGTGAAGGAGAGAGGGTGGATGAAGGAGAGATGGTGGAGGAAGAGAAAGAGGGTGGAGGAGGGCAAATAATGGACATCAGCTGGGAGTCCACCACCCTGGCTGCTAGGCTCTCCGGCCTCCAATCCTTTCCTGAGTTCCTGATCAGCTGTTAAAGTCCTCCGCTCACACAACCGCTGGTGTGTTTGTGTTTGTTGTGCTGTTGTCTCACATGGGTCAATGGCCAATGGAACATGATTAATGGAAGCACAGAGACCATCCATCAACTGGACTTCATATTCTGGCTACACAGACAGTGTCTGCCCCCCACACCACCCCCCACCCCCACCACCACTACAGTATCTTCATCCCCTCCAACCTCATCACCCAGAGGGGAGGTGGCAGACGCAGACTTTGGTGACTCATCGTAACACTCTCACACTGCCAAAACATTCAGGAGTCTGTGTGTGTGCAGGGGTGTGTGTGTGTGCGTGCATGTTTGCGTGTAAGTGTGTGCCCAATATTGTGCTTGGTGCATTACAATAGCCATAGCGTGTGTGTGTGTGTGTGTGTGTGCATGAGAGTATGTGTGTGTGTGTGTGTGTGTGTGTGTGCGTGAGAGCATGTGTGTGTGTGTGTGTGTGTGTGTGTGTGTGTGTGCATGTCTGTGTATGTGTGTGTGTGTGTGTGTGTGCGTGAGAGCATGTGTGTGTGTGTGTGTGTGTATGTCTGTGTATGTGTGTGTGTGTGTGTGTCAAATGCCAGGGTGTGCATGCCAGGGGGCCGTAGCAGAGCGTTTATATATCAAGTGAGTGTTTACGCGGCGGAGGAACCTACCTCACTGTTGAGGAAGCAGTACAGCACGGCCACCACAAAGCCCTGCGGAGACCACAAGCACAAGATATCACACACACACACACACACACACACACACACACACACACACACACACACACACACACTGATACACTGTTTGGGTTCCAGCCGCGAGCATCAGACGTGTTATTAAGGGCTGCTCTCCGCGACGTGACTACGTGACTTCAGCAGTACGAGCTACGCGTCTGGTCTGGTCTGACGGTCAGTTCTGCCCTGCCGTCCGGTTGGCGACACCGGGTGACTGAGAACATGCTAGGGGTACACACATGAAGGTTGACCGTTCTTGACCTCAAACCCCATCAGTTGTTCTTGACCTGGATTCTCATTGGCTGTTGCCAGCGTATGCGAGCCGGGCCCGATAATATCAAACCGGTTTGATGCAGGACAATCGAAGCAGACTTCAGCCCTGATCAAACCCTAGGATCAGCGTGTTTCTCCCATAGTAGAGCGTCAAGCTGATGTGTGTGTTTAATTGTGTGTGTGCACATGTGTGTAGGATTTATCATCAATGAATGACATGATTACATTATATGTCAAACACAAAGAAAAAACTAAATTCCATTAAGACACTTTCATCCAAAACAAAGACCTACGAGGGTGGCCAAGTGCAATCCGTCAACATTGATGAGTTATTGCAACAAATTCCATGCGCTGCACGGGGGACAATTCGTGGAAAGTCAAGTTAACAAATAAGAGATCACGCTGATAAGCAGAGCGGTGGGAACAGAATGTTAATCAATATTGTTGGTTTCCAGCCCTTGTCGTGTCTCTGCCTTCCTTCCCTAGCGTTGCTCATATAGGGTTAGGGCTGGAACAACACAGTGTCAAAGCCCGTAACTCTTGTCGGGGGTGGGGTGGGTGGGGGGGGGGGGGGGAGCACCAACATGTGTTCTAGGCTGTGTTCCAGATCCTGCTTCCCATGTCCACCTTCCTATTGCTCCTTCACTATTACCTTCGAGGAGAGGAACAGTAGCAGTGAGTGGTCGAGCGGGAGAGCGGCTGCTTGACTGTTGTGGTGGGCTGAGCCAGTGAGAACCTTCAGACTTGCTTTGAAGACCTTTGTAGGATGACATGGTCAGAACAGCTCCAAAACACTTCCTGGATTCTGTGTGTGATAAACTGTCTATCCTGGATCCAAAGTCGGTTCAGTGGTCGTTGCATGCAGCAGATCTGGCTAACTACATATCAGGACGGTGGGCCCAATGCCGTTACAGTGGAGAACATCTAGATTTACGAAGCAGGGTCAAGCAAAATCCCTACAGAAGGGATATTATTGCAGAATGCAGCACTTCCACCTTGCCCATGCCTAGCTCTGAATAACCTCGCCAAATACAAGCGTAAATCCTGAAAAAGTTGATATTGGTTCACACACTCATCGGTTGAGGTGAGGTATTCCACAGGATAGATGAAGGGCACGTATGGAAATGAATTTACTTTTCTACCAAAGGTAATACTGTGAGAGGACACATCTGCAGAATGGGTGGCCCTAGTGGGAATTTAATCTCAAACCTGTACAATGACCATCTCATGCCATCAGTTGGGCGACACAGAACCACAAATTAAAGTATCTAGGGTTCAATTGTGTGTTTTCGTCTTGTTTTAGAAATACACGTTGCTGCGACTCCCCTACCTGTGTAAGGAACCCAAGATTCCACGGTCGAAGAACCAAGACGCAGTTTCTGGTCTTCACTTGATCCGGGATGAACGCAAACACAATGAAGTTGATCCCGAACAGAGGGATCAACAGCAGCGTGGACTTTGCCAATCTCCTGTAACAAAGAAAACCAGATTCTAGAGGTTCCATTTGTTTAGATTATTTTTTTTTACTCCACAAATTGAAAGAAACATTTCAATCGAACTCTTCATAAATGCGATAAGAAATGGCATCTCTCTCTCTCTACAGAAGTGGCTCTTCACAGCCGAGCGATGAGGTGGAGATGGGGGGGGAGAACAGACGATAAAACAGTATCGGTTGGAAAATAACTCAAGTGCTGAAGTATTATCCCAGCCTCTTGAGAGCCCAGCAGAGAGATAAATGCTTGCGGTGAGACACAAGGAGCCCAAAATCAAACAGTCAAATACGTTTCTGCCACTGCAGGGAGATTAGGACGAATAGGAATAGGTGATGGTTTCATTGCTTTACTTTGGTACTCGAGAGGGACTTCTAAACCTGGCAACGCACAATGGATAACAGCTGAGCTTTTGGTTAAGTGCTGGTACAATGAGCGACCAGAGGAACAAAACATGAAATAATATTAATTTAAAATAAAATATTATCGAACCTGAGAGATATCCATATTTCTGTGAATGTCTAGAATAAACATTAACCTCCACAGAATGAAGGACCAAGTTTAGAGCAGGATAGCAATAATAGCCACCGTTGTTATAGCTGATGAATAACACCAATCAATAATAAAAGATTCAAATATACTTACGAATACTGGTTGGACTCGCTTCTTCCGATATCCGGGCAGTTGATCTTCTGACGAAGTATTCGAATGATACAGATGAAAAGAATGAAGTTCATCTGCAGAAGAATGTTAATGAGGGATGGGAAAAAAAGAAGTATGAAGCTTCTTCTGTAAGGCATTTTTAAGATATACATTTTAATATGAATATTATTTTTAATAATGTTTTAAGGTACAGCTTGAGAAACATGTATAGTTAGCAAGGTATATCAGCCTCAAGGTGTTATTATCACCATCAGAAACATTAGGCATGAAAATCTATCGACGTCCACACATTTGCACCACCACCAGACAGACAGACTTAGTGGCAAGCGGTGGTGGTGGCAATTCAAGATGGCAGGCACCAGCCCCCCCCCCCGCCCCCTGCCCCCCCACCCCTGTTGAATAACGGACCGTGAGTCAGGACCAGGAGTCTTGAAAGAGGCCGCCATCACAACAAGCATCAGACATGAATAATAGACATCAGAGAACTTAATAAAAAAGCATGCCAGCGCTGGCTTGTGTCCTCGTCTGCTGGAATTAGATTGGTGAGAGTCAGGGAATATGAGGACAGACTTTGAGAACAGGCAGGACTTTGGCTTTGTAAGCTTGTGTTCCATTTACAACCAAAGGACTAAAGAACCGAGAAAGTACTTTTTCCAAGTTTATTATATTTTGCTGCAGCCCACTTTTCCCCACTAATTTCAAACTTTTTAAAGTTTGAAATGGTTGTTCAATACATTCCACTTTCAAATCAAAATGGTTGATCCACACATACATAAATGCGAGGACATACACTCGCATGCGCACACAAACACCACAAACAGCGACTACAGACAGGTTCAATATTGTTCACACTTAAACACAAAAAACGTACACACAAATGCACCCAAACATACTTTTCCCCGACATTAATTGTTTAGTTTTCTGTTATATCTGAAACATTTAGTGGGCAAAATAAAACTTCTCATTGCATTCACTTTTGTGATTCTGTCATCGACTGCTTGGTGCTGTGAAACTAATGGAGTGTGTTTAAGCAGACAGACGTAGGCAGGACTTAACGGTCAGGTATGCGACAACCTGCCGGTGACAAGGAACAAATTGTTTTATCCTCCATTCCTGACAACTCTGAAGCCCTGAATGGTCAACCTGACATTTCGGTCGGTATTGACGTGTGATTTTATTTGAGGAAGTTTGAATTATGCCGGCACGGGTTGAAGTGGACGAGAGAAGACAGGGCAGGAAGATAAATGGTAGGGAGATAAATGGCAGTGATAAGCGGTTTTTATCAGAAACCTTTTTGTATTTAAACAGGAGCAATTGTGCCCAAAAGGCAGTGTAGGTCCTACGGTCGGTTATTAGCTTATCATTAAATATTATTAAAGATAATTATAGATACACCTCTCGGACATATCTGCTGTTTTGTGACTTGCTGCCCTCATGAAGAATAATTTGATACCGTGAAATTGCCAAATGTGTTGTCGCCAAAAAATCTTGTGGTTAATTTTTATACTGGTCTCTCCAGATGAAATTAAAATACTTTTGGTGTCAATAGACAACTATGTATGTATAACTCAGAATTCTTCTTATGTTTCTGATTCTATCTCATGATTTGGGAATTTTTTTTAATTTCTGAATGAATATCAAAGAATGTGTGTAAGAAGTGTGGGAACGTACCAAAATTGAGACCAAAATGGGAGTTTTAATGATCCACCAGAATGGATCCGTGTTCTCAATGATGTCCCAGCACCTGGCCAGGTGAACAAACAAGCAAAACTCAGTTGGAAGATGTTGTGAAGGTTTACCGTTGCAGCTTGAGTCCAGGATCTCTCCGGGACACACTCATTTCAGTTTGCCCCACTGTTCAGGGCCACTCTTACCCCATATTGTTGTACTTGGCCTTTGCAATAGTCCAAGCTGTGATGAAAATCGTTGGACCGCCTGTCGGTGGAAACACAATAGAGTAACTTACAAACATGTACTATAATTCCGACACATTCTTCCAGCAATTTCACTGCCAGTCACATCCTGTTGTGCCTCTAAAATGCAAAAAATTAGTCAAATTCCAATTTGCATTGTACTGAAACAGCATGATTAAATAACCATTCTTACCCCAACCAATCAGAATATAGGCCCAGAAGTACTTCCTCTCTGAGAAGAAGGAGACAGCCAATAGGGCGTGGAGATAGAGCCCCTCCACCAGGAGCCAGAAGAAACTGGCCATGATGCCGTACTGGAAGAATACCATAGCTGCCTTGCACCCCATCTGACCGCACGCACACACACACACACACACACACAGCACACACACAGACACACACACACACACAACAACACACACACACACACACACACACACAATCAATTCAAACATTCATCCACTTTTCCACATACTGGCTTTTACTCACGACATCCTTGACATTTCAATTAACTTAAAACTTTCACTAAGACTGCCATTGGCTGACAAAAACCGAGTTTATTGCCCCAACATTCACGTGAACCCCAATAAAACATTGAGATCCCTTCCTGTCCACACTCCCTACCAAGCTGTGGCAATCTGACGCTCGTCCCGGGCGCCGTTGAGATGGCTGACACCCTCCTGCTGCCAAGATGGGTTTAAATGCAGAGGACAAACTTTCCACAGCCATCCTATTGGTGACAAGAAAGGTCAGTGAGTTGTATTGGGCCACCACTTCCCTGTTGTTGTGAACCTACGTGTGGACAATAAAGATACTGAGTCTTCTTCTTCATCTTAAAGGGAACTTTGCATGATTTTCAGCCAGTTTTGAATCATTTCAATGTGGGTAGTATACGCGCAGTCATCCTATAAGGAGCACATAAACATTCAGCCGTGCTTGAATGACGCAGGATGCCCACCTAGAACCTTTCAGGGACAGCAGTCCTCCCGAGAGATGGGCCACTCTATCAATCACCGCAACAGCGTTTAGATCAATAGCTATTTTCTTTCCCTGTTGGTGTGGGGCGAAGCTGGTGTGTCTAACCTTGTATTTGACTCCAGTTTTACAAGATACAAGACACGAGAAACTTTGTTTACACAGCTCTGGGTGCACAACAAGCCACCCCCAATAGTACACATGTAAACATACTGTGTAGACATACTGTGCAGACAGTATACACACAGGTAGACAATGGTAGACAAGAGAAAAACATGGAGGTTGGTGGATGGACAGAGACACTGAACAGCAGTGGGACAAAGCCGTTTTGAAAGGATTGTGTCCCCAGGGTGACGTGGTGGAGGAGCACAACGAGGTCTCACACTATGCTAAGATGTGCTCCGTCACAAGGCAGCAGAGGTGTAGCGCCACCAATGGATTTCTAGCGCCATTGCAATTTTTTAGAAGAATGTTTTTTGTATTCAAGATGATATTGGGCGCGTTTGATTTAAAAACACATATATATCATAGGTGCAAAATAGAGAAATACAAAGAAAAAATACTGACAGCAATATTATTGTTCTGCTGTAGAGGAATAAAAAATGCACGATGATACTGTAGGTGGCCTTAGTAGAAAGAGTGAGTTAATAATAGAAGGTACATATGTCATATAATTGTGAAGCAGAAGCCACAGTATTATGAAACCCAGACGGTGGGGTGGAAGACTGGAAACTGTATTTGCGCTAATATTAATAAAAAAAAAAGCTTCTTGTTGAGATGTTATATTGTTATACCATTTGGAGCCCTGTAGTGGAATCACTGATCACACTAAAAACCGTGTTGAATTAACTCTCTGCACCGCTGCTGGAGAAAAAAAACTTCTGTGGGGGGGTGAGGTCCTCAGTGCTTTATGGTGTAATAAGCCAGAATCTCCTGCTAAGCTCTCAGTGAGGCAGATCAAGCTAGGCTAATAGTATCAGAAGATAAGAGAATTGCTCTGTGGACTGGGAGTCCTCGTGGCTTTATAAATGTCTGAGTGCGTGTGTCGTGTGTGTGTGTGTGTGTGTGTGTGGAGTCTGTGTGTGCGGTCGAATTCGTCAGAACTTGTATTCCTCCAGCGCCTTCTTCTTCTTCTTCTTCTTCTTTTTTAATGTGGAAGGAATTTAATCTAAATGAGGTGGCCTTATCTTGGATGATTTGTCTTAGGACGCGGGTGTAATGCAGCTGGGAATACATAATGAAGGAGTCGGGTTCCTGGAATAGGACTAAACAACCTTGGGACACACACACACACACACAACACAAATAATAATATCAGGGCATTGTAGCCATGGTTTATAGTATATTATATCAAGCTGTGCATAATGTATTCTGCACAGCAGGAACGAGCCCACAAGACTTATTGGCAGATGGCAATCTTCATCTAGTCTCCATTAAGAGATGCCTTCACAGAGGATTATCTGCAGCCACGCTGTGGTCGATAGGAGACCTGTGATTCTTCAACAAAGACTTTCTAAAGCCTGAGAGAGAAAGGAACATGGCAAATAGCCACATGGAGCATAAACGATTAGTTTTGTTTGCTTGATTTGAATAATGAACAAACAACAAGGGTGATGATGATGAGGATGAGGATGATGACGAGGAGGATGAGGAAGATGTGCACAACAACAAAGCAATAACACAAAATGACCACTGGCTGCTACTGTTTAATAAAACAGAGGTTCAAGAACCACCCTCAAACACACACACGCCCATGAGAGGAGGCGATGCGATGAGTTATTTCACAGCTTCTTTCCTTGGAGGCTATGAATGATGGATGTGTCTGAAGGCGGTCCCTGTGAAATATTAACACAGCCATAATGTCTGAGCCCCTGGAGAACGGCCACTCCACCCCCCCCCCCCCCCGCACCGCACAAGACGCTCCAAGAGGTTCAAGGGTCAGACAGGACACACAGAACCGGCGACCCTTAGCGCCAACGGTGGAGGACTCAAACCGATCGCAACAAACACACAGGAAACTCACAAGGAATGGTCTGGGAGGCTTTAGGAAGCTTTTGACTGACAGACACACAGAGAGAGAGAGAGAGAGAGAGAGAGAGAGAGAGAGAAGAGAGAGAGAGAGAGAAGAGAGAGAGAGAGAGAGAGAGAGCGAGAGAGAGAGAGAGAATTAATTCATTAGCTCACCCATTTACCCATCGGTAGCTTCATAAATACCGATGCGTCCTTCTCTCTCTCTCTCTCTCTCTCTCTCTCTCTCTCTCTCTCTCTCTCTCTCTCTCTCTCTCTCTCTCTCTCTCTCTCTCTCTCTGTGTCTCTCTGTCCTCTGCCAATCAGTGCTGCTGTGTACTGTCTGGGTGCTATAAACGCTGGGTTTCTCTCTCTGTACAATCTGCCTTGCTCGTGGAAGATGGCCGCTTATCCAGAGCGTATATAGCTTTCATAAAACGTACACTCAACGCTTGTCGAGGAGCATGTCGGTCCAAAGTGTTCCTCAACACAGACAGGGAGACAGACAGATATACAGACGGTCAGTCTTTCTCACATCAAGCATTGATGATGATGATGATGATGATGATAAAAGTTTCAAGTCAACAGGATAAACCCCTTGAGATTAACCATCTCATTTTCTCTGGCAGCTCCTCTGTATTCTGGTGTGTGGTTGTGAGCTGACAGAGACTTGGAATCGGTCGGACATGGAATTGGTTTGTGCACGGTCTGTTAAAGGTTGTGAAATTGCCCCCCCAGTGGCTAATTCCCCTTCTGCTGGTTTCAATGCTCACAAAATCAGCACAAATTGTTTGCTGGAGCTCCAGCTTTAAAACACACAGCTGTCAACAGTGTCGCCAAATTAATCACAAATTAATCACACGACAACAAAGTTAAGCCGTAGTTGGTGAGTTGGCTGCATCGCATAGCCCATCATATGGACATGAGCACTAACGCTAATACATAACACCTGTGCACACATAGATTAACATACATGCATACACATTGTCCATAAGAGCTGCGCTTACGGCCCTGGATTAGCATGAAGCTTGTTATTATAAAGCCCCCTCTGGGACTGTCTCGTAGTGCAGCATCTGGGTTCTGTCTCCGAGAATGCCTCCGGTAGGACACTACAGCCCAATAAATGGGCAAACTAAAACAGTGTTCTCTCGGCGTGTATACAGTGTAAATATCTTCTTCGAGGCCATAACTCTGGAACCCCCATCCTCCGCAGTACTGAAGCATACCACATATATATATATATATATACCGTATATATACTCGATGGTGGTCCTATGACTAATGGTAATGGATACATAATTGACAAGAGCACAATATGAGCTATAAGAATGTATTACTTTAGCAATACATAAAGCCTAGTTAGTTGGGTACGTTAGGCAGTTACTGACTACTGATTGTGATATTGTTCTGTTGATCGTTTTACAACCACAAGCACAGCCACTGCTGGGCCTGATGAGGAACCACTGGGATGTGGATCAATTTCAATTTATGTATTCAATCAAGTGAATCCCACTGAGATAGAATCTCATTTTCAGAGAGAGCTGAGTGTACCTCAACATTGAGAACATAGTATAATCTGGTAAAAGAAAATTACAGTACAGTTAAGTAGCAAGTAAAATTAGTACAAAAACAGGTAAAAACACATAAAAATGGAATTATAGGAAAATAGAAAAAAAAATAAAGAGTGTGTGTGTGTGTCTCTGGAGCACGACTTACAGAGCCGGAGGAGCAGTTGTCCACCTCCCCCACCTCGTAGAGCACCACGTCCTTGATGAACACGGACACCGCCTTCAGGATGAAGGAGACAAACAGGTGGAGGTGGATGTAGTTCCGGGTGCAGTGCAGCTTCCTGAAGGTGGAGAGGAGAAGAAGAGGAGAAGAGGAGGAGGAGCAGGCAGATTACTTTAGATTGGCTTACTGTTTGCAGCAGGCACACACGCACCCACACTTGCACACACACACACACACACACACAATTAAACATTATCCACATATGCACACACAAACAAACAAACTTTGATAAGAGGTTTGTCACACGCATTAACAAATTATCTTGAAGTTAATGGATAAAAAGTTAAACATCAGCAACGGAATTCTATTTGAATTAGCTCTCTGCCTGGTTGTAATTATGTGGGTGGATCTAAAGAACAGCATTTGTATGTAAATATGTGCGATGTTACGATAAGAGTATAAGAGTTCTCCAAAAGGAAATCCCACAGATGTTTAGCGGTAGAATAACAACATGATCTCAGGCTACCGCCACGTTCAGCATTTCGGATCAGTTCACAAAAAGAGAAAGCAAACAGTAAGAGCTGATTCAAAAGGAGATCCACATCGCACATCCAACCGCACGCAGGCGCCGGACAAACGATGGGCAACGATGGACGTATGAAAGACTAGAGTCTGGAGTGCAAAGTGGTTTTTCCCACCAATACATTTCGATCAACATTTCATCACATTGGGTGCTTGGTCAGGGTGAAGGCTTTTCATACAAACTGATTCAGTCGTCAGAAACCTCATCATGTGACCGTTGGAAAATCAGCCATAGACTCTGCTTTCTACACCTATGTACCCACCTATAGATTAAAAAAAGCAACAACAACAACAACAACAACATCTCCTAAACAGCCTGTGTATGATATATACCACACAGCGTTACCATGTGTGTGTGTGGGCTGAAACAGCGGCCAATCTCTCCGATATCCCAGCCCCTAGATGTATCGACTACTGTTCAATGACCACCACCAGAGTCCCCCTTAATACGCCTTGCCTTGCCTCCCCACCTACTGTTCTCCATTATAACCGCGTGTGTGTTCCAGCCATCGGGCACAAGGTGTTCTCTCTCTCTCTCTCTCTCTCTCTCTCTCTCTCTCTCTCTCTCTCTCTCTCTCTCTCTCTCTCTCTCTCTCTCTCTCTCTCTCTCTCTCTAAAACATCATAGAAGTGGGGGACGGAAACAGACTTCCTAAAAGTGACTGAAAATTCAGTTTGTCTGTAAAAGAATACCAACAACAAACTGTATCTGAATCTGCGACAAATGCGATCTTACTTCCTGTTTGTCCTGTTCATCAGTTTGTTATTCAATAAGTTTGATGAAGTTTAATTCATTTGAATTAGATCAGGCTGTGGTATAGGGAATGGAACAGTTCATTGGGTGAATTGCGACTTTTGGGTCGGTGAGACTTTTATTTTGAAGCTTGGCAGGGATACAGGAATGTGTTTGACAGGCAGGGAGATGGTGAGATTTGAAGTCATAATAAGGGGGGGATGATTTGAGAAATGGGATAACTTTTGAATAGAGTTCAATAGGAGTTGAGCTAACAGTCTGTCCTCCTCTTGGGAGCCCGACAAACCCTGCTAGGAATCACGCTTTCAATCGACCAAGAGAGGAGGGATCAATCACACACAGACATCTATCGTTGGCGTACAATTTAGTTCACCATTGAATTGGTGCAGGTGTTTGAATCACACGTCAGCTTCACAGGTTCCTTGACCTAACAACCTGATACACATTACTAAACTTAGTTAGTACGGCAAGGCAAGGCTATGTCCATTAATTTCTCTTCATTTCTCTTCTGTGTCATGTATTGGAGAAACCCTAAGCCATATAAGTGGTGTGTAGCAGCGAGCTAACTGCTACAAACATCAATATGTAAAATGCTCAATAAAATATAAGATGCAGATATACATATTTCATTAAAAGCTGCAGCAAACAGAAATGCGTCGAGGCCTCTTTTTACAGGAATAAAGTGTCGATGCAGACCTCAAGTGTTCTGTGAGTTTGCTCCAGAGCTGTGGTGCATAAAAGCTAAACGCTGCTTCCCCATGCTTGGTTCGAAGTTGAACCCTGGGAACAGTGAGCAGTAAGAAACTATGTATGAAATAGATGAACAACAACAAGTTTGGAGGACTACTAATGGTAGAATTGTATCGTAGTAAGTAGCAATTCTCTAAGTTAGATTTGTAATCATGTGAGACGGGGCCTGTGGGTATTGCAGTCAAACGCGAGAAGACTTTAAGACCGTCCGTCTTAAAGCCGCTGTCTTCTGGGGAAAAGACATTGACGTACTGTAAAAGACGTCCAGGGCAAAAAGCAGCTTTGCCTTCTGGCTTCAGCAGCCTGCCTGTCTGGCTGGGGTTGAGGCAGCAGAAGGCCCAAGCCCTAGCCAGTCAGCCCTTGATCCACAAGCTCGGGGATCAATCGTTTTATGTTGTCACAAAGCGGATGCATCACTGTCCATTTGATCCCTGCATGCTCCCACCAAACGGCATCAATCATAGAGGATTCACTCTTGGGGAACGTACTTGTTCGACGGCTCCACGGTGACGCCAGAATAGCAATGCATCTCCGGCCTCTCTATAGCCAAGAGTACAGGACAGTGCTTGACCACACAGGAAGACAAAAGCCCCAAAGTTATGGGGTTAGTAGCAAGATAGTATTGTCTGACTGGACTGTGACTTTGGGAATTCATTGGGTGCTCCCTGTGTGCAATTGTAATGCGTTGGGATGAAGGAGCTTGGGGAAGGAAAAGCAGGCAGAGTGACAGCCCACGGCGGAGCGTGAATGAGGAGCGCTGCCGGGGTCGCCCCCCTCCCTCTGGGTTCCATCAGTCACACTGATGAGAGTACCTGAAGACGCAGAGGATGAGGATGGCTGTGACCAGCGAGACGAGGGAGACGCTGTGTCCGATGGTGTAGCCGATCTTCACTTGCCAGAAGAACTTCCCCTGCGGGTGAACAACCACAAACAAAACACAAACAAACAAAACAAGAGCAAACAAATGACACAAACGTGGAAAGCGAACGACACATTTGATTCATTTCAAATGTATAACATTTAGAACACAACTTCAAGTTTTTACGGCTCTCTCTTCCGAGGGAGACCTGACTCAGAAGACAGTTTGCCTCATAAACCACAGACCGAGACAGCATGAAACAACACACTCTGCTCCATCAGGCTGGGGAATTTCGGCATTTCGCAGACAAACTGACCCAAGAGTTAAATAAGGGCCCAGACGTGCTGCAGAGCACCGCCACAGCAGAGCCAGGTGGTCGTAAATTTGATGGTTTGTATGCTTCCCGAAACATTTTCTCAGGACACACAAGCCTTTTATGTTGAACGTGAAGTGGAATAAAAATTCTGCCCGCTTTGAAGTTCAGTCGTACTCACTGGCGAGAGGTAAAAATATGCTGGAGCAAGGTTTTACAGCATGATAGCTTCCATTTTGTTGTTGGTTTATGGGAGTAGTAGGGATGAAGGGGGGGTGAAAACAGGGTAAAGAGAACAATATTTCTGTCAATAACATAATCTGTATTCATCACGTATGCCAGGCAGGAATCGGATTCGTCTATAAGACTCCTCTCCTGTCAGCGGGGCCAGCAGGGGCTCTCCCATGAGGCGAGGCATGCTTATGAAGGCGTCATGGTCAGAGCTGAGCGCTACCCACTGAGTTGGATGTTTTGCCAATTCTATCGGCAAGATTGACGTGACACTTTAGCGGGCTTCGTTCTGACGTGCGATTTGGCTAAATACTTTGCAACACATTGGAACAAAGCTCTAAAAAGTGGAGGGAAGGTCTTTTAGACATCTGGTTTTAGCGCTTTTCGTACGAAATATGCGTACATTGTTGACGAGACTCCGATATATTGGAAAGAAGCTGCCACACCACAATAGCAAAACAGAAAAGCATTATTTATACTGTTTCACTTGGTTAGGCGAGAGTGCATTAGACCAGAAATGTATTTATATGAACAAACAATTGTCAGCTCCATTTTCTCGAAGAATCTGATGCCCTTGAGACGTGAACAAATAATCCCATCTGCGTGGCTGCCAACCACTCAGTGACTCTCTCAGCCGGGTCTCCGCTGTGTGTGGTGGAGAGTCGAGCCGCGGCGACAGATAGAGGAGCGCTCGTGCTCTCGGTTGAGTTTCCTCACCTCCTCCCCGGTGATGTTCCGGTTGTAGCCACAGATCACCGCAATGTCGATAGGCAGCATCCCCGTCCAGCCGTCCGCCGTGCAGGTCTTGGTGAGGTTACCTGGTGATGACAAGAGCATGCTAAGCGTCTATTCCAGACGGTGAACATTAGTCTCCTGCCTCCGGAGAAACCAAAGTGAAAAATGTCCAGTAATGCCGTAATGATATGCTAATGGTGCTGTGTAGCCCGTTGTGTAGATTGTGTTGCGTTGCTACCGTGAAGGTGACATGTTGTGGCTGCTGCGGTATTCATGAGCTCACCGTCCAAGAAGGTTTACATTATGATCTCTGTCCCCCGAAAGGAAATACTGAGAATATCACAACACCATAATATGAGTCCATGACATGCATGTATGCATGCAGCCATGTCAGCACGGGCTTGATATCAATCTCTGATGCATGTGATGTGCTCAACCTTGTGGTCATTATCACACACGCACACACACACACACACACACACACACACACTATAAAATATTTGACCTTCACACTTGCTTGTGCTCTTATCTTTAAGCATTGCCAGGGGTCTGTTCTTGTGTGAAGCTGATGGGATGAGAGCAGGCCATACGTGGGCTGAACACTGTAGTAATACTGCTGTCACTGAGTGTTTGGGAGATCTAGTGCTGCATTAAAGGACTGCAGAGAATGCCACTGCAGAAATGGGCCACAAAATGAAAACAAAACCAATTGGGAGGCATGTGTGTCGTGCCATGAAGGAAGTTCATCATTATTCATAATGACATAATGTAATGTATGCTGCCATATTGGCAAATGGACTGCATTTTATACAGCACCCAAGTACAATATGTGCTTCGCATTTACCCATTCATACACCCATTCATAGTGTGCTGTTCATAATGGCTGTATGAATAGGTGTATGAATGTCATACCCACATGTATACCAGTGACGTGCGGTGAGGTCAATGGCTGGGGAGGCACTGGCTAGTATCAGAGCCAGATTTACACACATATGAACCCTATAGAGGTAGCTTAAATTCACCATTCAATTGGCAGGTTGCACAATGACTACTGGTTAGGCGACCGTATGTTTCATATTTCATATCAGCATTCTTTACAACACACGCATACAGGTACGTATTCGATTCACGTTTTATAGGCGAATGCAGTTCCGCTATTCATACTCATTCAACACAAATGAAAAAGGCACTGGCTACGATCAAAGCCAGATTTACACATATTAACACGATAGCTGTAGCTTAAATTCACCATTGAATTGGCACACAGGCCCAGGCTGGCCTAAACCCCAATGCAGCAGATCAACTATAGCCTAATAACCAATACGGCAATTGTTTCATTTTTTTCATATCAGCATTCTTTACAACACACGTATTTGATTCACGTTTTAGACGAATGCAGTTCCACTATTCATACTCATTCAACAAGTGGAGGGAGAGCGTCAATTACGTGGGCTCAAGACACGCCCCCCTCAGTGAGGCAGATGTGATAGCTCCTCCCCTGGTGCTTTTTCATTGCAGTTTTATGACGAGACCAGCGAGCCTAAATATCTTTGATACACATACGTGAAATAAGTTACCTGCAATGGACTATGGAAGGCGAGGACATGTAATGAAGGTCTACAAACATGACGACATACAGAAACTAGAGATAGTAACAGGCACGCGCTTCTTGCCCGCGCTCCATCCAGTTTCTGAGGGGTTGCGCAATCAGAGGGGAGGCTGAGCTCGTCGCTGCCTCCGTCGACCTCTCGTCTCTCCCTGTATTTGCAGCGGAGCTCCGCAAATTTGGCGATTTTGACTATAAAAAATGATTGAAATCATACAGAAATTACATTTATAACACAGATCAGTGGAAAAATCTTAATATTTATTTTATTTTATATACTCCTATTTTCATTGGAGTATGACAAGTGAGGCTCTGCCTCCCCTGCCTCCCCTGACCGCACGTCCCTGATGTATACACACATTCATACACACATTCATGCACCGACGGCGGTGTCAACCATGCAAGGCAACAACCAGCTCGCCATGAGCAGTTGTGTCTTGCTCAGGAACACCTCAACACTTTAAGAGGAGGAGGAACCAGGCATTGAACCAGCAACCTTCCGGTTGGCAGACAACCACTCCTGACTGAGCCACTGCCACCCAGTGACTTCCTTGTACTTTATTTTCTGACTTAAATGCACCCTGACTTTTTTGCTGCGATTACATTTTAGCTGCTATTATAAAATATTTATGTAAACCTTTTTTAATATGAATTTACCAAATAATCCAATGGAATAAATTAAGACTAGAATACCATTTTGGAATGGAAGATGGTGCCAGCGCCAGCCTAACGACTCCCCTGAACACGATACAAGACATAAAATGTAATTGGATGGGATACGTTACGTATCACGAGTCAGACGTCCTTGAGACTCATTAAAACACACCCTCTCCCTTACCTTGAATGTCTTCATTATTTAACGTAACATACTGGCGATGTATTAAAAAAACTGTCATGAGTCAGAGAGAAAGAGAGAGAAAGAGAGAGAGAGAGAGAGAGAGAGAGAGAGAGATAATGTGGATCCCTTGGCTCCATTCAACAGACCATTGCCTCCACTTACAATATGATCTGCCAACCATCATTCAGAGAGGGGAGTGTTTCACAAGAGCAACACCTGTACGGTGTGATGCACGGACTGCAGAAGATTAGTGCACGCTCTGGGTGACAGGGAACCGAAGGTACCAGAAAGGGGGGGGAGGGAGAGAGAGAGAGAGAGAGAGAGAGAGAGAGAGAGAGAGAGAGAGAGAGAGAGAGAGTGAAAGAAAAAGACGAAACTGGACAGGAAAATGGGCTTGTCGTAATTGCAGCCAATTTTCTATTTGTTTTCAACCACTAGGCACTTGGCTCTGGCTAATCAAATGATTCAGCGTGGAGCAAAGATCAACACTAGCTGATGTCCAATTCAATAAGAGAGCCCCCTCTCTCTCTCTTATTTAACTAACACTATCTCAACCAGGAGAGAGACACACCAAACACAATCACATCACCAACCGACGATCTTATTTTGAAAAGCCTAACCGTGAATAGATGTAATGGAAATGATTGAAAGTTGTGGTGATTGCTGTGCTTTTTAAGCAAAGATAATCAAAAAGGACAAGCGTGTAGAATGCGAATTCCAGCGATCAACAATAACAAAGAGTATATCAGGGCAGCTTTTTCCCAATGTATTAACTCATCTAAAGAAAGACTATGGACTCTTTTATATTTAGGGCATTTGGCCTAAATGTAGTTTTTGTGGGGGGAGTCGAAACTGACAATGTCAATGACAAAACCATTTACAAATGTATAGGCGTGTTTCTATTACAGCACATAACATTTTGGCGGTGCTGGATCAAAACGCTGCAGTCTCCTGCTAATGGAGAAACAGCCTGCATGTCAGTCCAACAATCGCTGCCTGCAAATGGGTTTTTTAGTGGATGATGGAAACCATTGTGGTGTTTCATTTCAGAATGCTACGCTATAGGTAGCGGTAAGGGCTTCTTATGCTGCATTATAGCACATAGAAATGTATATATGGTAAACATATTAGATGGAAGAACTGTCCCTCCGCACCCTTCTACATCTCATATAAAGGTACACAATTGTATATGTATGTGTGTGTGTGTGTGTGTGCATGTGCGTGTGCATGTCGTGTGCGTTTGTGTGTGTGTGTGTGTGTGTTTTTTTTCATTTCTATGCATTCAACTCTGCTATGTGTGTGTGTGTGTGTGTGTGTGTGTGGGTGGGGGGGGGGTTGTGTGTGTGTGTGTAGGATGTACATGTGAAGATAAAATGTGTATATGCAGTGCATAGATGTGTGGGTTTGTAGAGATGTTGTGTATAAATGGTAAATGGTAAATGGATTGCATTTATATATCGCTTTTATCCAAAGTGCTTCACAGTATTGCCTCACATTCATCCATTCATACACTGACGACGGTGTCAACCATGCAAGGTAACAACCAACACGTCAGGAGCAGTTAGAGTTAGGTGGCGTCTTGCTCAGGGACACCTCGACACTTAGCTAGGCGGAGTCCGGGGAGCGAACCAGCAACCTTCCTGTTGTCTAATATATAATGTGTAGGTTTGTAGGGATGTTGTGTGTCTACATAATGTGTGGGTTTGTAGAGATGTGTGTATATAGTGGATGCATGCCTCTTTCCCTGGCTTGCCGACTGGTTGTCTTTTGTTTGTTTGTATTTTTTATTTCACAGACATACATCTACACATACATACACTTCTCACCACTCACATAGACATTGCATACATGCTGACCTGCTGAGAGACACACCCTATTAAACGGTAAATGAATTGCATTTATATATCGCTTTTATCCAAAGCACTTTACAGTTGCCTCACATTCACCCATTCATACACCAGCGGCAGTGTCAACCATGCAAGGTAACAACCAACACGTCAGGAGCAGTTAGGGTTAGGTGGTGTCTTGCTCAGGGACACCTCAACACTTAGCTAGGCGAAGCTCGGGGATCGAACCAGAAACCTTTCTGTTGCCAGACAACCGCTCTTATCTCCTGAGCTACTGCCGCCCCCTATAACTTACTTAATTAAAACCTTTCGTTTCATTTAAAGACCATGTGTGGTCTCCCTCTTTTGTCACATCCTTTTGAGCCTGGTTGTGACATGAGTGTGTGTGAGGATGTTGTGTGTCTATATAACGTGTCTGTGCCTGATAAAGTGTGGGTGTGTGTGAGGATGTTGGGTACTGTCTCCATAATGTGTAGCCTGTGTGTAGCCTGTCAGGCTGAGTTTGGCCAGCTAATCCCCCCGCTCCAGAGCGGAGGCAGCCAGTGTGGCCGCTAGTACCTCCTCCATCAGCCAATCAAATCAAGAGCGGCACAATGGGAGGGGTAGAAGTGGTCACAGGTGGCGTGGCCGCGGGGTGTACACGGCCTCGCCACACTCCACCACCCCCCCCTCCAGCTGAAGGACGCCTTATGGGAGCGCTAAAACAATTACATCCACATTGTGATGATGCAACATGATGCAGTACTGTCAATACTGTCAATGAGTTCACCTGTGGTGAATATAAATAGGCTCATATGGCCTGGCAGAAAATTTTATTTTTTTTGGTTGCAAACAATTGCAGTCGATTGATGTGGTCCAAAAAGGAGCAAAGAGTGTAAATAGTGATGAACTGAAGAAGTTTAAGCGATTTGACAGGATGCAAATGACATATACAGTTCCTGAGCTAGAGAATGTCTTCAAACATCATAAGACTATATTTAGATAAACACTGAATGCATGTGTACGTCCAAACAGCCTTACTCTTAACCGTCAACAGACAAACAGCATCATTTCACTGGGTCCAATTAGCAGAGGATTTGTTTAGGAACCCACACCTAATCCGAATTTACATTAGATCATCGAACCGAGGGAGAGGGTCTACAATGTGCTGACAGAGAGAGTCTGCGAAAACACACCACGCCAAGGTCCACAGCAACACAAACAATTTAGCCGCCACAACCAATTAACTTCCGTGAACTGTTCACACATCCACTGAAATGGATACTGGTACCTCAGTGGTCCGCAAAGTATCTCACGGGTATCTCTCTTTTTCATTTGAAAAACAAAAGAGTTTGGAAAGAAAGAGTTTCTATGGCTGCCTTGGCCGAGGACCAGTACGGTCCATCGAGGGGGGTGGGGGACGCAACAAACACTCATTAATCTCAATGGCCGGAGAGTCCCCGTCGCTGCTGCTAATAAATCCTCACATCCCTGGACACAGGAGATATGGAGTTAGCTGCCCCTCTGCGTGCCTGATGCTGGTCATCTGTCTTACTGGGCATTATTATTATGTTTTTGTTGTTGCGGAAAGGGGACCGCATATTAGCATAGGCATCAGGAGGACAATATAAATAGAATCTATTAGTGTATTTTTTTATAGCGACAGGGGATGGCAGGGATATGGCCTTTACAATATACAAAAAAGGGATAGGAGTATGGTATGGATGAATCAATATATTAATATATGCCTATGATATTGAACCGCTATAGGTATGTTTCTGAGAAGAAAAAAATGGTTAAGAAGAGATATGAAAAACATAATGGAAGTAACGGCTAATGTAACAATGAAATGATTTACATTGACATTACATTCAGGGCATTTGGCAGACGCTTTTATTCAAAGCGACTAACAAGAAGTAAATTTGTCGAATGATGAATGAAAAAACGTTTCTCATTTCTATTTGTTTCCATTTAAACAACGCAATTGTGTTGAATTAGTTGTAAACAAGGAGCTCATTTTAATTCACTCAGTAATTGCCAGAGTATTTCATTTCATTGAACTTGAAAGTTAAGCAAAGTCTGCTCAACAAAGAATATGCTAATTCACATGTTCAGTCTCAACCAACTGCTGAAATAGAGCTTTGAAAAGTACTCAAGTCACAGAGCAAAGTGTATGCTTAACAATTCATTAGCCCTTAATATTAAAGCTTTAAGTTCTAGTCAGACAGTTTCCCATCTCATACCCCTCGCCAAGAGCAGATAACAGAGATGTCTGAAAACATAACAGGATCAATCTCGTCTCCCAAAAGCCTGCGGGTGTTGAACGCTCCCGGCTGACGAGGGCCACAAGGTTAAATCGCTCACAGTGTGGAGATTCTTTTGAAAACCATGTCCAAATATGTTGAGCAGAACGAGAGAAATGGCCGTTAAATAAACCAGAAATACACACAGGGAAAAGGAGGGGGATATTTTCCTGGTGTGTTCGAAGCGTTTGTTCAGCTTTCAACTAAACCACTTTGGATATTTGGATCCTGTCTCCTTTGAAGTGACACAGAGGTGCTAATGCCCAGCTATTACCAAAAATAAGAAAATTAAGGACGAGTCCAAGTGGGTGGGAATCAACATGGCAACCAATCATAATACATAATACTACAATCAAATCTGAAATTGTTTTTGTATTACCCGAATGTCCTATTTTGGTGTCAAAATGTTTTGAGACCATAATAACACCATTACACAATAATGATCCCTTAATAGCGTCATTCTCCACGGGACAGAACCTAACCACTGACAACTTCTTAAGTAAGCCCAACTGTCCAAGCTCTAACAGCCAGTAGTGCATTAGGCATTCACTGGAGATGATGGACTCCCCTGGCATGACTGCAAGGTCGGGGGACGGGCGACGGGGGACGGGGAGGCATATTGGAAGAAAACACGAACAGGTATAAATCTAAAGTGCACCAGCCCGGTGGCACCGTAAAGAGAGATGAGAAGAGAAACCACCAAATAGCCCTCAATAGGGAATCATCGAGATGGAGGAGAGATGAGTCAGACCAAATGGAGAAAATTATCCCAACTATCCCAATGCTGCAGCGAGAATTCAAATTTAGAGCTGATATTCAATCAATCACGTAACGTGTGGTATCCGCCATCGCAGTCGATGACCCCGACACAACTGTTGGCTGTTTTCTGGTTGCATTTTAAAGCTGATTTTCAATCTTCTTGTAAGTGTCGGCGATTACGGCTGACCCGATCAGGATGGCTTTCTGAATTTAAATTAATATGTGAATGTGACCCGGTTTCTTTAAGGAGAGACATGGCTGATTCGAAAACGATAAAGAGGACACTTGGGAAATATTGGCAGTTATGAGCGAGAGAGAGCAGATTTACTGCACTTATAGCATTGGTTATGAGCAGATAGGGGGCAGGCATTGGTTATCGCCCTTATTAATTCAATATAAAGCGCCAGGATATGGAAATGGTGCAGTTGGGGAAATCACATTTTATCGCTTTCCTCTTGGGAGATATAGCTGGATGCATCGAGATTCATCAACGTGATGATACACAATTCAAATAAACAAAAACAAATATATGTCATGATATATTTCTCAGGCCAGCCCAATGATGAGGCTTGCCTGAGACCCACCATTACAGAGATGGTTTCAATGTTACACAAACAAGGACATAATATGGAAATTACTGGAAAACAGGGCGACAGAGAGCATGTGTCAGGCATTGGCAACTCAGGACTGGGGTTTAAACTCAGGGTTTATATACCAACTCAAACGAGGCCCGGGTGAGGCTAATGAGCTAAAACGAGGCAACCAATAGCGTTCAAGAAGGGTTCTAGCGTCTTTTTCAATGACGCTAGAAATAGTTTCTTAATGTCCAGCCTCCACTTCCTTAAGAGTGAACCGAGGAGGATGTAAAGTACATTGTCGTCTGCACGGACCGGAACATTCTCCTGCATTAACAAGCTCTGCCTGCCAGCCAGCAGCCAGCCACACAGAAGAGAAGAAGCCACATCACCTTGAACACACTCTTTTCAGAGAGCACAGACGCATTAGACACTCGACAGGCCCCACCAGTGCTCCACATGTGTTTCCTCCTATTCACTGAGCTGGAACCGATTCACATCTTTGCTGTGTGGCACCGTAACCTCCGCCTGTCGCTGATCTAATGACATCATCAGCAACTAACTGGCATCGATCAGAGGTTGCACACGCCTCTGCGGTAAATATATACATGTAACAACAGTTGCTAGTGACCACCTGCAAATCTACCCAAATCTACCCAGTCTACAAAAATCAATGTACATCCAAAACATATACATCCAATTAATGGATGTATATGTTTTATATAAGGTGCAGGCTGGTGTAGTGGCTAGCGTAGTGGCTAATGCCATAGTTAGTGTTGTGGCTGGTGCTGTGGCTAGTGTCGTGGCTAGTGTCATGGCTAGTGTCATGGCTAGTGTCGTGGCTAGTGTCGTGGCTAATGCCATAGTTAGTGTTGTGGCTGGTGCTGTGGCTAGTGTCGTGGCTAGTGTCGTGGCTAGCGTAGTGGCTAATGCCATAGTTAGTGTTGTGGCTGGTGCTGTGGCTAGTGTCGTGGCTAGTGTCGTGGCTAGTGTCGTGGCTAGTGTCGTGGCTAATGCCATAGTTAGTGTTGTGGCTGGTGCTGTGGCTAGTGTCGTGGCTAGTGTCGTGGCTAAGATAAGATATTCCGACGCGAAAACAATTTGGCATAATTTAAGTGAAATATTATTGGACATGACATTAAGAATATGCACATGATGAGAGGGAGATGAGAGGTAGTGTTTAGATAATATTTATAGACAAACATGATAATAATAATAAATATAGCACATGGATTTGGACAGTAATATTTAATATTGGTAGGGAATACTGGCGGAAAGTGCAGCATTATATTGCTGTGTTCATTGTCTTGTAGGGGGGAGTTATAGGGAGGAGTTATAGAGGTTTGATGGCCACAGGCAGAAAGGACCTGCTGTGGCGTTTCTGTGGTGCACCTCGGTAATCTCAGTCTACGGCTGAAGGTGCTCTGGTATGACTCCAGTGTGGCGTGCAGGGGATGGGAGGCGTTGTCCATGATACTGAGTAGTTTACTCAGCATCCTCCTCTCCGAGACCTCTACCAAAGACTCTAATTCCACTCCCAGGACAGAACCTGCATTCCTGATGAGCTTATTGAGTCTGTTAGCGTCGGCTTCCTTCACCCTGCTGCCCCAGCACACAACAGCGTAGAAGATGACGCTGGCCACCACAGAGTGATAGAACATCTGCAGCAAGGTCCTGCAGACGTTGAAAGATCTGAGTCTCCGTAGGAAATACAGGCGACTCTGACCTTTCTTATAAAGGGCCTTTTAAGCAGACAATTGGAAACATTTTGTTCATTCACCTTCATACAAGTGTTTCAATGACTAAATATCGGTATAGCTCTTTCACTGTGGGTTCTCTCTCTCTCTCTCTCTCTCTCTCTCTCTCCCTCTCTCTCTCTCTCTCTCTCTCCATATATGTGCACTGCAATAATAAGTCTTCTTTCTTTCTTTCTTTCTTTCTTTGTGTGTCGCTGCATCTTTGTAATACTGAGTCCATAATAGTGCACCACGTGCCCCTCGTACATAAAAGCTGAGAAAATATGTTTCTGAACATTAGCAGCTGTATGAACACTAATAACATTCACTTAACTTAACTTATTCACATTCATATTGTTTGTACAATATGACTTTGTTCTACACAATTAAACAAACGGTGTATGCGGAAGAATTGATAATTACTGTCAAATCTGTCTGTAATTCTTATATATTAAGAGGATTTGTCTGGACACACAGGACTAATTTTAAGTAATTATATAATTAAACCCAAACTATGGGAATGGGTTATTGAAAAATGTATAATAATAATAATAATAATACAATCACAAAGACATCATGTCATTTGTGATTGTATTATTATTATTTCTTATTCTTTTAAACTCTTAAAAACTAAGAAGTGAGTTAGAATAGCATCGTATGCCCTGTGTAATGTTATTCAACCCAGCCAGCTCGGAAGAGATTCAATATTAAACATATCGACAAGAACATGTGTAGTGTGTGTTTTTACCATGGTAAATATTTACCTTTATGCTGGTCGCTGAAATAACTGAAGTAATTTGGACATGTTATTGTAACCACCTCTCCAACCCTGGCAGTTGGCCAGCAGGCGATGATATCCCACATCCCCTGGCAACCTGCCAAGAGAAGATATTACTATTAACATAGCATAACTCACACACACACACACACACACACACACACACACACACACACACACACACACACACACACACCACACACACAACACACACACAGACACACACACACCAAGACCAGACAGAACACACACACCGAGACACACACACACACACACACACACACACACACACACACACACACACACAGACAGACACACACACACCGAGACACACAACACACACACACACACAAACAGACAGACACACACACACACAAATAGACAGACACAGACACACACACACACACACACAGACAGACAGACACACACACACCGAGACACACACACACACACACACACACACACACAGACAGACAGACAGACAGACACACACAGAGACACACACACACACACACACACACACACAGACACACACACACACACACCGAGACACACACAGACAGAGACACACACACACACACACACACACACACACACACACACACACACAAGCTCAAACGCAAACAAACTAACTAACCTACTGACTATATATATAAAACATATAATCTTCATTCAACATAATGTCAACGGTTACACACAGGGTTATATGCGCACATACAGACAGGCTAACACATAAAGGCACGCATGGGGACACACACATACAGTATAAGGATCATAGAGACACAGGTACATGCATGTATGTATGTATGTATGTACACACACACACACACACACACACAAAGACCCAGGTGCGTGCGTACACATACACACAAGTTCACATGTGCAGTCATACATGCACACATTTCCATGTAAACACGACACACACACGACACACTCACATGCACGCGGGCGCAGTGAACCATGGTAGAATCATCATCAGAAGTTTACTTGACTGCAGAAACCCATTTTCCCACAGTGACAGATAGCTCTCCTGCTGGCATGAATATTTCATCTAATGTGGTCAATTAAAATGCTAATGTTCAGAATCTCGTAATTGGAATATATTAATTCAGCCTTAAATGTTGTGAAAGGAGACCACACCTGAAGGCTCTATCACAGAATACTGATATTAATTAATAACACCAAAATTTGCTATTGGCTCACAAAAATGTTAAATCAAAGTTATCAGTGGTTATTTAGATAATCAAAAACATTTACAACGTAAGCAATTTGTTGCACAGTCATTGCCAGAAAACCTTAACAAACGTGTGTTATGTTTATTATTTTGGATTGTATTACTTGAATATGGTATTGTATAACCCTGTAGTCAATATTATTAGGTCTACTAATCAAATACGCCACAGGGCTGCACACCTGTGGTGCATTGGCTAATCAGTGCAGCACAGCTTAAGTCAGCCAACAGCACACACACTTAAGAGAGCGATTAAGAGATTACAATAAACTGGACTTTTAACCACAAACCTGCCTGTGTCTTTGGAGGAGCCCTGAACTAAGCCAATTTAAAGTGGCATTGTGGGAGCAGCACTGCCCCATATTCGGCACTAGTGTAGCCGTTTATTGTAATTGTTTGTAAAATGGTAGACAGAGCAGATGGTAGGATGCTAGTGCTATGAGTGTGTACTGGTGGCTGACTGGTGGCTGACTTAACCTGTGGTGCACTGATTAGCCAATGCACCACAGGCTTGCATTTTTTAATTTTTTTTATTCGTCATGAACTCTCAGTTGGGAAAATCAAAAAGACATGAATATGAATAATAAAGTACCTCTCTGTAAATTCAACATAAATTCAACAGTTAAAAACGGTGCATGCAAGTTGATCCGAAGTCACGTTCTGCTACTGTGGGTGCGCATACAAAACGTTGACCTGCATGGGACACCATATGGATTTGGATTGGTTACATTTATGTATGAAGATCATCCACCTCAGCCATCTATACAAATCCCTGTCTTTTTTAAACCTTAATCTTTATCTTTTTTAAACCTTCATCTCGCCTGGCAGCGTCTGACCTGCGTTGCCAGGGACGTATACACACAGAATGTCATGACTTATGGAAGGACGTCCAAAGTGACATATGCTAATGCCACCATGGGGTTACGACAATCACATTGTGAATTTAAATGTGAGTGATGTACGTGTGTGTGTGTGTGTGTGTGTGTGTGTGTGTGTGTATGTGTGTGAGTGTGTGTGTGTGTATTTTATTTGATTGGGTTCTTTTATTTAATTTCCTCCATCACTCCATACGTCTCCAGCGAGTGCAGCTCTGCCTAGAGGACACTACCGTTTATATGTGTGTGTGTGTGTGTGTGTGTGTGTGTGTGTGTGTGTGTGTGTGTGTGTGTGTGTGTGTGTGTGTGTGTGTGTGTGTGTGTGTGTGTGTGTGTGTGTGTTTGATGGCGCTGGGCATGATTAAACTATGACTGATCAGATTGCTATGTGTTACAGTGACAGGTGACATGATCTGATGTTCTGATGAAGCCCTGTGGAGGAGCTGACGAAACCATCACTTTTGAATCCATGGAAGGGTCAGGATAGTCTCATGAAGGCCTATTCAACAGGCGGCCTGTGGGCCAGATGTGTGTGTCCCCCCCCCACCCCACACCCGCAAATTATTTATTAGAACATAAACAATTGGAATAAATTTCCAAAGTCCCTGGGAAATAGCATCTGCTGAGCAAGAACGAGAGCCAGTTAAATTATTTCCAATTGGAATCAGTTTTATCCGCTTTGTCCCGCCCCTATGACCTGCCCTACCCTGCATGCTCTCTGTGCATGTATCAAGGTCAGTCTCTGCTGTGGCAAAAAAGTTCTGAGAGCTAAAAAAACATTTGGACAGATAAAATGGCATGGAAAGGCCAAAGGTAGCGAATGAAAATCAAGAATTCAATGAGGAGCGGACGGTGAATTATCAATGATGTGGGAGCACAGCCCATATGTTTGATCTGCAGCGAGGCGATCGCAGCAACAGAAGAGTACAATCTGAGAAGACACGGCACCACGCATCACTCAAACTTCAATGGAGGATATCTGATGGGTTCGGATGCTTGTTGAATCAAAGTGCACCACGCTCTCTGTGTGAATGACCAACAGAGGGGAGCTATAATGATCTGGTACTGTTCAGAACAAGAGAGGAGAGGAGTACCATTGCCTCCCTCCGTGATGCATGGATTCTAGTAAAAAAAACCAAAAAAAACGGGACAGATTCTGAACCATTGAAAGACGGCATGCTAGCTAGCTGTCCTTGAAGATGTAGCAAGCAACGATAAGGTGAAGAAGAACATAATTTTGTCGATCTGAAAAAACAACAACGATCAGAAGAGTCAGAGGTCGAAACCCTTGTTAAAAGTTCAAACAAGCAGAGTTGATGTCTGTCCTGGCTGTGGGCTAGTCAACAGACTGCATTGGTGTAGCAGAGTTGTGCATGTATGTACCATTATTTGATGGAGTGTATTTGAACAGATGTGCTTGGACTTCTGTTGAATATGTATGACATGATCCCTTGTTGATACTTGGTGTATTTATACATTATATCAGCTCATTTATGTTGATTTGTACAGGCTAAACATCTTTCTATCTGCCACATTAATTAGATCAGTTTTTAACGCATCTTTGGAGGTGAAGGGATTTATTGAAAAAAATAATGCTTGTAGAATAACACAAGTCTATGTAGAAATGTGTGAACTGACTGTCCTATTTTGTATGCTAGATAAACACATTGTGAATAACATTGTGAATCAACCATTCACATTGTGTGGATAGTTTAGTATTAAGCGTTGTTTTTTATGTTCACATTTAAGTGCTTAAGTGCGATTATTAATTAGTCTTAATTTGTCCTGCCCCCATCCGCTCTCATTTTCAATTTGGCCCTCATAATAAGAAAGCAGTTAAACAGCCCTGGTCTAGTGTTTTGAGTCGTTTCATTTGCAGCCGGAGGATTCTGGGTTCGAAGACCAGAAAGGTCCTCCTGTAAGTCTACCTGCAGGTGTCTAATGAGTAATGACATTCATCTTGACTGATGCGATCCCACAGAAATTAAAACTCATTGGTAGTCGCTAAGAGTAAAATCGTCTCCTAAATGACACACACACACACACACACACACACACACACACACACACACACACACACACACACACACACCTCCTCTTTCACGTCAACAGTCTCCTTCTCTGGACTCCATGTCCTCAGGGAGAGAGAGAGAGAGAGAAGACGCTAACAACATCCTCTTAGGACACTCGCTTCAACCAGCAGACCTACGGTGGTCCTACTCTGAAAAATATCAATCAGTATTCGCACACAGCAGAACATACCGCAGGTTACAGGATTCACCGGCATTGTATACGTGCCAAGCATATGTTGTTGTGACATACGGCAGAAGGTGTGGTGTGTGTGTGTGTGTGTGTGTGAGATCCTCCTCCACTGGAAGCTTCCGTTAGCCGCTAGCAAAGGTCAGACTGCTAATAAACGGATTAGCTATGGTGTTGGTGTATGGTGATAGCGCGTGAGCACTTGTGACGAGCCATACATTTTAACATGTGCCCCCCCCCCCCCCCCCCCATATGTGTGTATGGAGTGTCACCAGCATCATGCAAGATGTTTTTTTTCTTTCCCAGAAGCGGGGGGCCATAAAAATGAAGAATATCTCTGGACAGCTTGTGTATATTAGCATGCAGACTTCTCTGATGGATTTCGCCATACTTTGTTTGAAAACGGCTGTTGCGGGAACCTTAAACACCAAAACATACAGACGGTGTGAAGGATGTTTGGTTGCATTTGTGATGTTCTTTCTAAAGAGTCGAGAAAGTCGTGTTGTTGCAAATGTTTCGAGATTTCTTCGACTGTCAACTTTCAGAGCTAAGACACACGGTGTTTTTCTTGATCTGTTCTTACTCTTTTTTAGTTATTCATTCTGAATTATTCAATGACTCATTATCAGTTAATAGATCAGTTGTTAATGATGAATTGGTAGACTCTTGACTTATTAAATATGAGTTATTGATTATTCTCTATATATTACAAGTTATACTTATTTTTCTGTTGTCATTTATTCAGTCATTAGTTATCAGTTATTCATAATATCTTAGTAGTTGAATTACTCTACTGTTACTCTACTGTTGCTTTGAATTCACTTAAAATGTCTTCCTGCACACTCAGGCTGGGAGAAGTAACCCAGGACACGGGTCTGGTGGTGGCTGACCTGAAGTGATGTTTCCAGAGGTGCTATTTTGACAGCGTTCTTTCTCCTGCTCGATCTCACTCTCCACGTCACACTTCTGCAATGAGACCACCTTCAGAGAAGACAGAGAAGTAAAGTTAGTTTCCCAACACACATATTTTTGATCATGTGTCAAGGCAGCATTATCCCCAGAAAAAGGGCAGTAGTTATTTAGGTCACTTCCTTATGTATTTATGTTCCTCCCTTGCCTCCCTCCCATACACCAAAACCAAAACCAAAAGCAGTATCTGTCTCTTTTTCTTCTGTCAGTATATTTCCAGAATGAACGTGAGTGGACAGAGAGGAACGATTTTTGTTTAAAGTGGGGTTTACTACTTTCCAGAATTTAGATGGATTTGAGCAAGAGCTGGAGACTAGATTTAGCTTTTCTTATTGAGGTGCTTCCACATGGGGGGGGGCGAGGGAGCACACACTCTTCCTGAACTTAAACAGATTTGATAGTTCAGGTGAACCAGGTGTGTAATGGAAAAGCAAGCAACAGCCTTGAGCAATACGATATGATGTATTCGTTGATGTATTACCGTAGTCTCGCACATACTGTATATGTTGTTAGCAAGAGACTCTCTACTTTTATTGAACTCTAAGTGATCTAACGTTCCAGGACACCATGGCACCAGTTCGTAAGATCCTATCCCTGGTTAATGATCAGTGAATTATCAGTGAAGAACCCCGGACGTCTTCTAGAGAGGAAATTGGCACTAAACGCCAATCCCTGATTTGTGGTGTATACCTTACTTGTGGGAAACACCAGATATCTCCTCCTCTCCCTGAGAGGCGCTCATCCTTATAAGCTCGGTGTAAACTTCGGTGTGAACAAAAGACATGTCACTTCTCTGCAGCGAGATGGTTCCGCTAACACCTGCTGGCTTGATATGCCTAACATAACTATGAAACACTGCAACGTCCTTAACCCAGCGACCCTTTTACCTATTCCAGGAGACAGAGATGAACATAACTGTGTGGCTGTTGTTAACGCTGTTTGTTCCCCCAGAGTCGACCGAAACGAGATACCACTCAAGAATGTGGAAATGGAGCTGTTCGTGGACGCTGTGTTGCTCCCAAAAAAATTGTCTATATGTAAATTGTCTCTAGGGAAAAACTTTGCATCATCTGTGCAACCAACAATGTAGGGAGGGGCAAGCACACATCACCGGCAGCTCACCCGACACCAGACACGACATTCGAACATCTACAGATGGATTTCATTGAATTATCACCAAGCGAGGGGAAGAAGTACTGCTTAGTGACGGTGGATATGTTTTCCAAATGGGTAGAAGTTTTCCCGTCATCAAAAGCGGACGCCGGCGCGGTTGCAAAAGTACTAATTACAGAAATAATTCTCAGATGGGGCATTCACCTCAAGATCAGAAGCGACAATGGTTCACATTTTGTCAACACAGCCATAAGTCAAATCGGCAAATACTTCGGTGTCGACCTCCGACGTCACTCGCGCGTACCATCTGACCAGCGGAGGGGCTGTGGAAAGAGAAAATGGAACTCTTAAAAATATCCAAAATCTGTTCATGTGGCCAATCCGTATCTGTCAGATAACTGTACTCTGCGAGAATATAACGAAACCCTGATGAAAGAGCCATTCTCTATGCGCTTCGGCGGGAAAACAATGCAAGAACGTGTCACATCTGCCGATATTCCGCAAGCTTAGCAGCGGTGCATGGGCAAAGGCTACAAACAACTTCCACGGACGAATGCCGAGCATTCCTGATATAACTTTTCCCGACGTAAATGCTGCAGGACAACAGTATGGCAATGTCTCGGGTAACTGTGGGAAAATATGGGTAATAAACCACATTCAATCGGCAACCGCATTTGCGGTAATAACAGAGGATAATGATAGAAAAGTAACAAGCGTCTGTAGTGTGGACTCAGATGACCCATATTCAGCTATGGCTCAACAAGACATGTCTGCCTGATGTATACTGGGCGTGCGGGAAGGGTAACCTGTTTTGGACTCTGACCTCCGGATGGACCGGATTGTGTACTCGTGTCATGGTAGCACAGCCATTTACTCTAATATCGATTCTCCAGGAAGATATGACCGCTATGCAATCGACCTATAACGACCTATAACACAAGAAACGGCGCGATACGTCAGGCATATCTGGGTTCGATGACCACGTCTATCTAGACAGCATAGGAGTATCCCGGGGAGTGCCTAATGAGTTTAAAGCACAGAATCAAATTGCAGCAGGGTTCTCGTCACTACTTTGCTGGTGGTGTGTAATTAATGAAAAACGTAGACTGGATCAATTTCGTTAACTACAACCAACAGCTATTCGTGAACGCAACCCGCGACGCCATAGGAGGTACATCGAAACAACTCGCTGCCACCTCATCGATGACTTTTCAGAACCGGGTGGCACTCGACATGCTATAGCTCGTTGAGAGACTAAACGTCAATCCCTGATTTGTGGTGTATACCTTACTTGTGGGAAACACCAGATATCTCCTCCTCTCCCTGACAGAGAGTTTACATCAAGCTTATAAGGATGAGCGCCTTAAGCTTGATGTAAACTCTCGAGATTTTCCACCACAGGCGCTAGACCTAGACCTGTCTTTTATTCTCAATGTCATGAATGTTCATTAACTACTGAATTGAAGATATTTGAAAAATGCTAGCTCATTGACATTTGGGCTATCGAATATCTCTGATACATATTGGCCAACAATCACTTCTATCCAACAGGAGTACACCACCAGATGAATACATATGGGGATGGTTTGTTCATATAATATCAATCCAAGTTGATTTCGTGTGGTCCTTAAAATTCGAGCGAGTAGGATCAGTTGATCAGTTAAGTCCAAGATCAGCAAAGATTAACCTTTCACTGCCTGAGTCTGTGGTCAACCAATTTATGTTGCGATCTCCCACAACAGTCACAGAGTTCAATTCTAAAAAATATTAGCAACCGCTTCTAGAGGGACAGAAGCCAGGTGATATAAACCAACAACAGTAAAAACAGCAGGATGACCTAATTCTATATTCAGTATCAATTGTTCATGAGTAACGTTTCGGGATAGACACGGTAATGGATGCTCCAATTGACTTTGACATTTTACAAGTTTTAGAGAGGACTAAAATGTCAGGATTGTTGAAATGTGAATATGCATCAGCCCAAGGCCCTCTTTCTCTTGTAGATATCTACAGATGACTTCAGGGAAGGGACGGGAGTAGGCTCTCTCAGGCAGCAGGTCTGAATGTAAATACATTCATATGAGTGAGATTACTGACACAGACGCTCCATGTGTATAAGAGTACTGTGATATTCAATGCCAGAGAACAAGCAGGACATAACAGGATTTTTTCTGAATGATCATATTTTTGTGCGACTGTGGTAGGGGCTATAGGACCAGGGTACTCACTGTCGGTCAGCACTGATGACAGATGGATGGGCATGCTGTGATAATGTGACCAGGGGTGGTAAAAGTCCTCAAAAGTCATACTCGAGTAAAAGTATAGATACTTAATAAAGAAATGACTCAAAAAGTAGAAAGTCCCCCATTCAAACACTACTTGAGTAAAAGTACAAATGTATCCGATTTAAAATGTACTTAAGTACCAGAAGTAAAAAGTAAATATTCGAATTAATTGTAAATAGCCATAAATAAGCAGACCAATTGTTGTGGGAGTGATATGCAATGTTTTAATTGAATATGAATGACAATTGACAACAGAGACAGATCTACAGTCAATCCCCCACCCCCTTATTTAACTGTGTGTGTGTGTGTGTGTGTGAGTGTGAGAGCCAAGAGGACAGGCAGAGGTGGCACAAGTCTCCACATCCTTTACTTAAGTAGAAGTACAGATACTTGTGTAAAAAAGTAAAAAGTGAAAGGTCCAGGCTCTGAAATGTACTCAAAGTACAAAAGTAAAAAGTAGCCATTTTAATTCTTAATATATTGAAAATAATCAACTTAACGTGTGAGGCTCCAATACAGAAAATCAACTTTCAATGCCACCAACACAACTGGAAACCTTTGACACTTTTGTCATCATAGTATGATGTTTACTGACACATTATACATAATATTGTAACACAGTTACGTCACGTGTTCCTCTCGTAATTTATTTTGAAGTCTGTTTCGTCTCGTTACGTCTGACGTCACATGCGTGAAATCAGAGCTCCTCTAACGTGGATGGATACACCAAGCATCTCTTCTATGTGTTGTTGTCCATCCATTTAGCTTCAGATCGCTCTTGATGTTGGGAAGACGTGCAATGATGTAAAAAAACCCGACAATTCCCCTCAAATGCAATAAGTAGAAAGTAGAAAGTACAGATATTCGTGTTTAAATGTAGGGAGTAAAAGTAAAAAGTTGTCAAAAAAATAAATACTCAAGTAAAATACAGATACCTGAAAAATCTACTTAAGTACAGTAACAAAGTATTTGTACTTCGTTACTTCCCATCACTAAATGTGATATATATATGGGGGTGCTTAGAGATAAGCATACCCAGACCATGGTAACAACACACACACACACACACATGATTTTTGGTACATTACTGACAGCGTTCTCCATGGATATTAACGCATGCTTATCTATCCATAAGTGATCCCTGGGAATACTAGTCCAGGGTTCATCCAGAGGGATCCGACCTTGCATCTACTTTTAGGCTTTGGGAAATGCTTCAAGAACAGCACGACTCCCAAAGCAAACAGCAAGCTGACCTTCATGATCTGTGGCCAGCTATATCTTTACAATGTCTGCTCAATAAATAAATCCTAATACATACAAACCGATAAGCAAATGCTCACGACTGCAGCATTAGATTAGCTAGCTGTATGTATCACGTGGTAGTGGGTTTTAATCACCAGCCGCTGGAGAACAGTCAAGCTAATCAGCCAATATCTAATTAACAAAAAACAAATCCTATCCAGGTGCATGTTATTGGGGGGATAGTAAATCCACAACAGAACCCACATTAGCTGAGTAACTGAGTAGTAAGAAATCCAGCCGTTACAGCAGCAACAGTTTGCAAACTGATGAGAACATGAAGAATACAGTAAGGACACAATAAACAATAACATGGACAAGATAAATCCAATTGATTAAACTAAAGTAAAATATACTGTATAGTTACATGATCACTCAGATGTGAGTAGTGTTATCCCAGAGGAAAGACAAATCCTAAATTAGATCTCCTCAGTGTCTTGCGTGCTTCCCCTAGACATAATGAAGTTTAATTTGAGACGAGATTTTAGACCATTTTCCCATACTTCTCCAATTCCGCTCCTGAGAAATAACACTTGACTTGCACTCACTCACTCTGAGCAAGCTCTGAGGTAAACTCTTAAAAACATCTCGATTCAGTCTCATTCCAATACTTTTATTTGTCTCACGTTCATTTCATGAGACATTAACAAGATCTAAATATAATAAACTCATATACAAGAGACACAGCACCTGCTAATGGGATTCTATGTAGAGCAGTGGTTCTCAACTGGTCTGGCTTCGGGACCCACCATCACCCCTTAATGACAAGCCGCGACCCAAATCGAGGAAAATGTTCAGCTTCATAAACTTATTAAATGAAAGGATGGGGCAGTTTGAACCTGTCAGCTTGTCATGCTCACCCCCCCCCCCCCGGACCACGACCAACAATTAACGGAACTTTGTCAGGCTCACCATCCCCCCCCCCTCCCCTCTCGAGAGACACTGACTCGGTGCCCAAGGCGCGCTTCACGGTAGCGCAAATGTGCATCCATTTCGCATATTGCAAGATGCGGCCCATCGCACAGCGCATGTTCTGCATTTAGGGAGGGGCGGCCCTGAGTGTGAATAGACGGCACTCTGCTGCATAAAAAATCCCCTTCAAAATAAAAGCACAGCATTTTTTTCTTACAAATTTTTTTTGCCCAGGCAAAGGCCCGTGACCCACTGAAAACGGGTCCCACCAGTTGAGAATCACTGATGTAGAGTATGCATGTGTGTGGGTGTGTGTGTGTGTGTGCGTGCACGTGATGCTAACCAAACCTGTGGGTCCTTCAAGCATATATGTTTTTGTTGTATGTGTACGTCAATCTATAGTGTGAATGGGAATGTGTAATCATGTCAATAGTTTATGTCAAGTGTGGTGAGTATTATTAATATTATTTAGCTACTTAACTTTTTGTCGTTATATTATTTATTTTTGCCTTTTTACATGGAGCCTACAGTTTCGCTTTGGCATTATGGATGTGGAGTTACATTTGTGTGCAACTACAACACGACAACAACAACAACAGCAACAAATGTTTGGTTAGAGTGACCGATAGGACATGACTCTATGTGCTGCAATATTGTTACCTCAAAAGACGACGTCTATCTGTACTGACAGTTAGAGTAAAACCAGCTTCACGGTCCAGAAAATGCCTTGTAAACACAGCGGTGGTGGAGAGGCAGCATTGAAACTAGCTAGGACCCCTTTGATCTTGGCTTTTTACTGGCATGGCAAAACCCACTTTTATCTGCTGTAGCAAACAAAAGACCACAGGGGGGCTTAAGGAAGAATGAATTCAACAGCACACAAGATGGCAGAACATCTCCTCTTGATCTTATCTGCTTTCTGAGAAAGCCACCCAATGGCACCAGAGCTGGATTAACTCCATGCTGCATAAACAATAGGAAGAATTAATCTCTCGAAAGGGGGAAACAAACTGAAGAGAATGGAATGTGTAAATTATCTGTGGGACTAATTGTGTGTGTGTGTGTTGTGGCAACCTGCTTCTACTCATAAGGCACGACGCATAGAAAACACGGCTACAGTCTGGTTTTAAGGCTCTGTGGTCGGGCCGTTTATTATCAGATGTCACACAGAACACGTCAGTACTGAGACCATAGGAGTCCTACCGGTTCGGTACTCCTCTTCCCGGGTAGCCGTGCTCCGCGGGGTCCGGTCCTTACCCGTGCCGTACGGGTCGGCGTCGGTCTCCTGTCGGCGCGATCCCTGTCGGCGCCCGACGTGGCGGCGCGATCCCGTACGCGTCGGCGTCCTTTCGCATCTCTCCTATCTCAGCTCCCGACCGGGAGGAACCCCTCGGCTTTATACCCGGGTTCCTCATTGTCTCTGATCGCCCTCAGCTGTCCCCACTTGGCCCGCTGATGAGCCGAGTGGGAACAGCTGCGCTCCCTGGGGCTTGGGAGGGAGGGGCCGGGCGGGTCCGAACCCCTGTATTGCTACACACCCCCCCCCTTAGCCCAATGCCGGGGCCATCAGTCCCGGCCCCAACGGCTCCCTCCGGGGGTCCATCCCGTTTCCGAAAAGTACTCTGCGGCACCTCGTCCCGGGTCGTCGGCTGCGGTGCCTCGTCCCGAGTCGTCGGCTGCTGCGTTGCCTCGCCCCGAGTCGTCGGCTGCTGCGTCACCTCCCCCCGAGTCGTCGGCTGCTGCGTCACCTCCCGGGTCGTCGGCGGCGGCGTTGCCTCCCGGGTTGTCGTCGGCTGCGTCGCCTCCCGGGAAGTCTGCTGCGTCGCCGCCAGCTGGGCCTGGAGCTCTCTGGCCTGCTCCGCCGTCAGCTGTGCCAGGAGTTCTTTGGCCTGCTACTCTCGCTGGCCGGCGGCTGTCAGCTGGGCCTGGAGCTCTTTGGCCTGCTCCAGGGCCTGCTGCTCTCACTGGCCTGCGGCCGTCAGCTGGGCCTGCGGCCGTCAGCTGGGCCTGCTCCGCCGTCAGCTGGGCCTGGAGTTCTTTGGCCTGCTCCAGGGCCTGCTGCTCTCGCTGGCCGGCGGCCATCAGCTGGACCTGCTCCGCCGTCAGCTGGGCCTGGAGTCCTTTGGCCTGCTCCAGGGCCTGCTCCTCCTGCTGGGCTGCAGCCTTCAGCTGGGCCTGGAGCTCTTTGGCCTGCTCTTTGGCCTGCTCCTCCTGCTGGGTTGCAGCCTTCAGCTGGGCCTGGAGCTCTTTGGCCTCCTTTCGGGCCTGCTCCTCCTGTTGGTCTGCGGCCTTCAGCTGGGCCTTCAGCTGGGCCTGGAGCTCTTTGGCCTCCTTTCGGGCCTGCTCCTCCTGCTGGGCTGCGGCCTTCAGCTGGGCCTGGAGCTCTTTGGCCTGCTCCTCCTGCTGGGCCGCGGCCTCCTGCTGCTCCTTGGCCTGGAGCTGCACAACCTGCAGCTTCTGGTAACCCCGTAGGTTTCCCTCCTGCATGGCCGCCACTCGCTCCATCATCTCCTTCATCTGCTGGCCCATTTTCTCCTTTTCCCGCTCCAGCTCATGGCGGAGCTGCTCCACCTGCTCCTTAGCCAGTGCGGCCTCCTCCTGGAGGGAGATCACTCTCTCCGGAACCTGTGGGCCCGCCCCGGCAGCAGCCCCAGCCTTCTTGGCAGTCTTTTTCTTCTGCTGGCTGGTCTTAACACGGTCGATCCAGGCGTCCATGTCCGGACCACCCTGGATAAAAATGTCATATAGGGCGTCTAGGGCAGGCCTGGCCAACCCGTGGCTCCCGAGCCGCATGCGGCTCTTTGCCTGGTTTCATGCGGCTCTTACGTTCATATCGAATTTTGTGGTTTTTTTTATGTGTATGCGTGTTCGCTTGAGTTCAATATTTTCATCTCACGCAAATGCAAATTCACTTTGTATGTAAAATGGACATGCGAAACGCACCAAACGTGTTTGGTGTGGACGCAACATAAAACTGCCCACTCAGCTTGGAGGGAGGGAAAACCTTATTGTTGAGTAAACAATTTGTGTCAAGTTCGCTCTGAAAATGGTAGGGAAAAAATGCACAGCAAAACGAAAATATGAAGATGAACACAGGACGTTTTTAACAGAGTGGGAGAGTTTATATTTTGATGTTGAACGTAATGGCAAGCCATTCTGCCTTGTATGCCAGGCGTCATTAGCGCATTTCAAGGCTTCAAATCTTCAGCGCCACTTCAGCTCACTCCATGCTAACATCGACCAGGAATTTCCAAAAAGGACTGAACTTCGCAAGCACAGGTTAATCACTTTGAAAAGTCAGGCAGAAAAGGAGAAACAGTTGTTCCAAAAATGTACGACGCACTCAGCGACCGTAACGCTTGCATCGTATCAACTGGCTTGGAACATTGCACGAGCTAAAAAGCCATACAATGAAGGGGAATTTTGTTAAAAAATGCCTCAGTGACGTTGTTGAAATCTTCTCTCTTGAAAACGACAAACTAAAACGAATGGTATCAGACGTCCAACTGTCCCGCCACACTGTTGAACACAGAATATCGGACATTAACACGGCTATTGAATTGCAGTTGCACTCTGATCTTCAAGTATGCGAGTATTTTAGTGTCGCATTGGATGAGTCTCAGTTGGCAATATTTACACGGTCTGTGTCAAATGATTGTGTGATCAAAGAAGAACTTCTTGATATTGTGCCATTAAAAGACAGAACCCCTGGCATAGATGTGAAAGAAACAATGATGGCTGCATTTGCAAAAGCAAATCTGCCCATACCGAAACTAACAGCCACGGATGGAGCGCCAGCCATGATCGGATCTGTGAACGGGCTTGTGGGGCTGTGCAAAGCTAACCAAACATTTCCCAAGTTTGGGAATTTCCACTGCATCATCCACAGGGAGCAACTCATGTCTAAATCACTGAATTTAGACAACGTCATGAAGCCGGTGATGGAAATTGTCAACTACATCCGCACACATGCGCTTAACCACAGGCAATTCAAGAATCTCATCGCTGAGCTGGACCAAGGGCTTCCAGGTGACCTGCCGCTGCACTGCACTGTGAGGTGGCTGTCAAAAGGCAAGGTACTTTCTCGCTTCTTTGAGCTTTTGGATGCCGTGAAACTGTTCATGGAAGAGAAGGACAAGGACTATCACGAGCTCTTGGACCCCAAGTGGATTCTGGATCTGGCCTTTTTGGTCGACATGCTGTGTCACTTGGACAGACTGAACCTGACCCTGCAGGCTAAGTTAAAAATGCTGCCTGACCTGGTGCAAAGTGTGTTTGCTTTTTGTCAACAAACTGAAGCTGGTTCAAGACCGCATATTCAAAAGCGGGATTTAGGCGTACTTTTCCCGCTCTGCTAAAAGCCAGCGGGCAAGTCAAAAGCGCCCGGCCCGGAATTAAGCAACAAGCCAAGATATGCCAACACTGGTGAAACCTGCACGAAAAGCTTTGTGTACTCGGTCTTGTGATCTACAATGAAAAGGCCACAGGATTACGTTCCTTGTCGACCCGTTTAATGCGGAGACGGACTGTTTGAAAAGCCCCGCTAAGTCACAGATGAGGCTGAGGCTGAGTTGGAGATGATCGATCTTTGTGAGGAGGACCAACTGAAACCTGCTTTAAGGGAAGGGACCATTGAGTTCTGGAAAAGTGTGCCAATGGAAAAATACCCCAATGTCAAACGGGCTGCGCTCAAGATACTGTCAATGTTTGGGTCAACATACGTCTGCGAGTCTGTATTTTCTACCCTGAAACATGTAAAATCAAAGCATCGATCTGTTCTGACTGACACACATGTGAAAGAATTGCCAGAAGTCCCACTAAGCAACATGCATAGTAAGAGAAAAACGCTATTGTAAATTGTTATATTTTTGTTTGTGGACTTGGTTGAACTGAGAGTTTGTGTGTGTGAGACAGTGCACACAATGTTCATTGTTGAAAACGACTGGCCTGTGGTCTTAGTACTGTAGGAGTCCATTTCTGTCATTATCATGTTGGTGTGTGACATTTACAGTAAATCTGGCTGAGCAGAGGTCTATGTGTGTGTGTGTGAGAGAGGAAGAGATGGGGGGATGTTCATGTGTGCCTGTGGGTATGATGTGGCTCTTTGCAGTAACACAGTAAAAAAAACTGGAAAAAAATGATGGTTGGCCACCCCTGGTCTAGGGGATCCATCTTTTTTTTTCTTTTCTTTTTTTCTATGCGCCGGCGGTGGATTTAGGTGCCCACATTCTCCACCATATGTGGCAACCCGCTTCTACTCATAAGGCACGATGCATAGAAAACACGGCTACAGTCTGGTTTTAAGGCTCCGTGGTCGGGCCGTTTATTATCAGATGTCACACAGATCACGTCAGTACTCAACACTGAGACCATAGGAGTCCTCCCGGCTCGGTACTCCTCTTCCCGGGTAGCCGTGCTCCGCGGGGTCCGGTCCTTACCCGTGCCGTACGGGTCGGCGCGATCTCAGGGTCGGCACGATCCCTGTCGGCGCCCGACGTGGCGTCGGTCTCGTGTCGGCACGATCGCCACGACACCCGATGTGGCGGTGCGATCCCGTACGTGTCGCGTCTCTCCTATCTCGGCTCCCGACCGGGAGGAACCCCTCGGCTTTATACCCGGGTTCCTCATTGTCTCTGATTGCCCTCAGCTGTCCCCACTTGGCCCGCTGATGAGCCGAGTGGGAACAGCTGCGCTCCCTGGGGCTTGGGAGGGGGCGGCCGGAGAGTCCCTCCCCGGCCCGCCCAGGCTTGGGGGCATAACGATGTCACACACACACACACACATAAAAAGACACACATAACATTCCTGGACTAGCGACTAGGTACGGGGTGTACCGACGTCTCCGAAGCACACCATAACGTCGGGCCATCTCCTTTGAGACGGGGTTGGGGGTTGGCCCCGGAGATTAACAGAGACCAGTTAATTCCCGGTGAATTCTTGATTAATTCTGGACCTATTTTCGGTACCTCTTGTTTCCGGTCCGTCTGACCGGACCCCTCTCCTGTCACCTCTGGTCCTGCCAGGTGACCCTGTGAGAGTCTCATTCACCGGAGACCGATGAGACCAGAACCTGAATCCACATCTAACCCTCACCCGTTAGTACCGTAACAAGTCCCTGATTTTCTTCTCTAAAATGCAACGGGAAACAAGGGGAGGGGAACAGGTAGCAAATACAAATTAATTTACAGATTCAAACACATACCGGACAACACACACACACAACACACACACAACACACAAGCACACAACACACACACACACAAATGCACACACACTCATATGCACACTCATACGCACACATGGACTTGCATAATCACACACACGCACACACGCACACACACACACACACACATGCACACACACACACACACACACACACACATCTCACTCGCTCACTCAAACAAACTCAACGTTTGCTCTCAATCTCATATTTTCCTTCGCTCTACCGCCCTCTCGCTAAATACGTGGTCGGGGTTTGGGGTTTAAATTCGACAGTAGGTTCGTCTGTGACTGTTGTAGGAATAGAGTTGAGGAGGTGAGTTGACGTCTCCCACCTGACACATTATGTAGGTTCACTGTACTAACGTGCTACGTTTATAGTCCGTCAAGAAGTGACAGGTACCAAACAGTCTAGGGTCGACATCTTGTCTCAAATGTGTCAGGGGTCAAATTGTGACACCGTACGGACAACATTAAATGTGGTAGAAACACATTCGTGTTCTATTGTAACGCAATTTGGCTACCGTTGACTACTCTGTTCTGCTTCTCTTAGACACACACACCGGTCTGATTTTTATCGTCAAGACAAATAGGGATAGAGTTCCACCTTACCTCATCGTTTGAGTAAAGTTAACACAGAGAAAATTCTTCCAGTAACGGAGTAAACCCACTCTCCAACAAGATGGCAACCATTGTACGTCAGCCGGTTGTCCAGCCTCCCGTCCTTTGAGGAGTCTACTTATGGGTCTTGTAGCGTGTGAAGTACGTCATTTTTACACCCCTCAAAAAAAGTCGTGAGTGACAACTATGATAGTAAGCACTAGACGCCGTATAAACCTTCCCAGGCATTCACACCGATACACATCGATGCACTACAGAGAACCCTAACCAGGACGGGGTACAGAGGAAGGGATTAACCAGGTGCCAAGTCCGAACCAAAGATCCAAATAACTAATAATTTCGTAGAATTTACTACGTGTCGTCCCTTGTAATTTCGTCGTGTAATTCTAGTTTATTCGTTCCCTTAGTCTTATTTTGTATTACGTTCCTCTAATGCTGCACCCAACACACTGCGTTTAGGTATTTTGAGACCAGGTGAGAGTCAGAGAGGTGAGGGAGTAACCGGAGAAGAGTCAGACCAAGAACCTGTTTACAGTGCAGTTGGCGACATAGTTACGACCCTAAAATACTACAATAACTAATTTGTAGTCTTCTGACACTGCCCGACCGGTAATTTTCATGTGGTTATCACTTCTTCTCGCTTTGATTGTCGTTTGATCTTCACGGGTCTCATTCGTAGGAACTCTCCTACACCAAAAGTGTAGGGGTTACACGTATCAGCTGATAAGAGGTGATCGTATTTGACTGTTATCTAATTTTATTTCAAGTTCAGAACATTGGACTGGACAGGATATATTAATAATACTATAAGTTAGACTAGATGTTAGGAGATGTTACGAAAAGGTTTACTTTGTAGATACTATGTTGGTGATGTTTTATGTAACAACGAAAAGTGGATCTTCAGTTCCATCAAACGAGGGTAGGTACTCTTGTAGATGAAACTGAACAATATCTGAAAGATTATTCCACTCTGAAACTAATGTTAGGCCCCTGATCTATATGCATCGACTGGTTATACGAGTCTTTGGTCTATTTGTGTTCACTACCAGATTGCACTTTAATCCAAACTCACGATTTGGACCTGAGTAGATGGGTGGGTGGGTGTATAGGTGTATGTTCGCGTCACGAACATGTTTGATTACACAAGTAATAGAGAGTGGATGAAGTAATTCCTCTCTTGTTACGTTGTTTTAGCCGTTTGCGATTAATAGTAACCACTATGTTATGTAAAAAACAAATAAAAGAACAAAAGATCACTACTTAGGACGACAACGTGTCTCGTAACGGTGACCAAACCGAGAGTAAATTTACGTAAATAGTACTTGTGTACTCTGTGAAAAAACATACACTTTTACGCAATGCAATGTTTTTACACAAGATAGTGGAGAGATAACACTAATTTTTATCCGGCATCGGATGTCTTTCCAAATGAGTTATTTCTATTCGTACTTATTTAACACCAACGTATGAGCATTAAAATTTGTAAGCAAACAGTATCTTTAACTGGTATGCAATGAATAATGTAAACGTTGTTTTGCGTTGATGTACTAGGGTAAGTTAGCCAATCCAGAGATATAAATTTTTACTTTATAAAGTATAATAACATAAATTTTTATGTTATTAATAGAATAAGAGTTGAGAAGACTGCATCTAACTTCTTTTTGTTTTACTAGTCGGCTGTAATTAATGTTACTGAATATTACATTTTTAAAGCAAAAATTTCCTCCTGCCAATCTCTTATGTTTCATTTAGTTTTCAAAATTTATTGTGAGCTTGTAATATTAATCTGGGATTTGCCGTCGTCGGGCAATCGGATGTGGTATTGTGACAGTTACAAGTCGTGTTATAATTGTATTTCTTATTATGTTATTTATAGTGTTAGTACAAGAGGTGTAAAAAGAGAGGCGATAATTTGTAGAACGCAACTCCAAAATCAACCTCTGCTTTGTAGAGTTTGATTTCACGCACACTTTGTGAATGAACTCCGTCTTTTGTCATCTCTCGGTTGTCTTTCTGGTTGAAGTGCCTCAGGTAGCGCAGCCACGCTCAGAGATCAGAGGAGAGACGACACCCACCACCACGCGCTACTGATTCTGCTTCTGCTGCTGATTCTGCTCTGCTGCTGATTCTGCTGCTGATTCTGCTTCTGCTGCTGATTCTGCTGCTGCTGCTACTGATTCTGCTTCTGCTGCTGATTCTGCTTCTGCTGCTGATTCTGCTGCTGATTCTGCTTCTGCTTCTGATTCTGCTTCTGCTGCTGATTATTCTGCTGCTGATTCTGCTTCTGCTCCTGAATTCTGCTGCTGATTCTGCTTGCTCCTGATTCTGCTGCTGCTGCTACTGATTTCTGCTTCTGCTGCTGTTCTGCTTTCTGCTGACTGCTGGCCTCCATTTACACACGCCCGTCCCATCCGACCCGTTAGCCACAACCAACAAACAACAACAACAACAACAACAAAAAAACCCCGAAGGGGAGTGTGTGCGTGTTTGCCAATAAGATCCTGCGTGACGTCATATGATATCTATGCCGTCAGCGGCTAAATGTAAGCTCCTGCCCACGGCGACGGAACTTCATGTGTTGATTTGTTTCCAGTGAAAGACCTCAAAACAAATTATTATTTTTAAATGAATGCCATACATTTGAGATTAAGATAACATGTAGGAAAACTAAACAGACGTTGGCAAAAACTTTTCTTAATTCTCATTTTGCTGTATAGAGCTGCCAAGGCAAGAAGTATGGTCTCCTAGCACCCAGTTTGACCAAGAAGCCATTGAAAACTGCTGCTTTGCCGAAGCTAATTATAGCAAGCTAAGTACTGTCTCGTCGTCTTTCCTATAGGCCTATGTGATGTGGCTGGAGACGTATGGCTACGCGTCGTCCTCCGTCGTCTGCCCAGTGGCGCGCTGCTCTTGTTATTTACACCACAGCAACCCCAACAGCAGCCCGACAGCCAGCGTCTATTTTTTGCTCACCGTTGACCGAGCAGCGAACGCCGCCGCCGCCGCCATCTGCATCCTCCGACGACACGTGGTCACGCGCCAGACGACGAACATTTTCACGGTATTGAAGTGAACACCATTCGAGACTCGTGTGAAGTTAATGTCACATCAAAGGCAGGTGACTTATAAAAAAAGTTCTTTACTTTTAACGCTTTCATTCCACATTGAGATTCATTTAGAAAAAGTATATATATTTTTCTAAATGAATCTCAATGTGGCTTAAACAAGTATATATATCGGCGTATATATTTATATATAGCATTTATATGTATATATATGCAATGCATTTGATTCTCGAGGTATTTGACAATAATGCAAGTCAAAGTATTAAAGTGTGAGTGAAATGATGTGCACATATTTATTATCGTGAAGCTAGTAATGATCGCATGGTGCATGCAGAGCAACATTAAGATTAGATTAACCTTCACTGTCGCAAGTGCAACACAATGCAGTTTGGCATAAGCAGATATAAATCCAGTATATTTCATTTCACTATGTCAACAGGGACCTGATCTACAAGCTTAACCCAAATCCATTCCATCTTTCTCCTATGTAGCAGAGCATAAAAGTGATGTGACCTTTGTTGCATCCAAAGGGAGAGTATATACCATAGTAACATCGGGGACTTCTCAAAAGTATTTTTGTTTTTACTTTGATAAGGTCAAGAGATGATTCCCTACTGTGCTGCCTACCGCAAATGAAAGCAACAAAACTCAGGTTGCATTCACCCATAGAGAGATATAGTGGCTTCTAATAAATCAAATAATGTGAATATATTTTGTAGGAGACACTGACACACAAGAGAGGAAATCAAATCAGCAGTATTTGTTATACATGTGATCATCTCAAATAAATACAGTGAATACAACAGAGGGAAATAGTCAATATTATTTGAAACAACACTAAACAGGAGCAGTGAGTATACCTGTCGTCATAGCCCCAGGTGCTTGGCCATTCATCGCCACGGCAACCATCATCGAACCTCTATCTCTCTCTCTGTCTCTGTCTCTCTCTCTCTCGCGCTCGCCTCGGGCCATGGCTGACCTGAGGTGTACGAGTGCAGATCTAGGTTAACGGGAGCTGATTAGGATTGTTAGCTTTGAGGGTGGAACACGCTATAGCGAGAAGGCAGAGCATGCAGCTGAGCCGCACTAGAGTGACGCTTCTAGCGATATTGGTTACTTAACATGGAGGGCCCCGATGACCTCATGGCGTGAGGAGCCAACAGGGTGGTTTTCTGGGCTGTATTCAGCTAGCAACGGCTCGACCTACCACCGCATGTTAGGCCAACATGTTTTAATTCTTCATCAGGTTTGTTCAGTATCGACCCAAGAGGCAGCGTGACATGTGTTTCTTATGCCCTGGAACAATCTCTTTTTTTTTATTTCAGCATTTCACTTTATTGTCTGGTGTTTTTTTGTATATATCTTGACCTATTTAAACACACGGTTATGAGTTATATATCCTTGAGAAGGTATTCTACCAACAGTGCCTGCCTGTGTTTGTGTCTAGGTATCAGCATGCTTGGTATTTATTAAACTACTGATATCGAAGCTTTTCACCTGTTCTGTTTTTCCATAGATGTACTATTGCTATTTAATGGTGCTTTTATCCAAAGTGACTTTCAGTGAAAGGAGCAAGTTGCAGTTTAGGGCATCTTGCTCAAGGAGCCCTACAAGTAAGGTAAGCAGCAGGCATTGGGGATCGAACCCTGTACCTTTCAGCCGGGGAATCCATCACCCATGGTATTCATGATCTGTATATGAGGTGTATGACTGTCTAAAGGCCAACTGGCCTTTAGAACCCCTCACAAATGAAGCCAGATTGTCTGTAGCTTAATCAATTTTATACAGACCATGACATTAGACCAGTGGTCTCCAACCTTGGGATCGGCACCCCTCGTGAGATCCCCTGATATACATCTGGGGTCCCAGCAGATTGCTGACATAAGCTGTAGATATTTGATGATACATTTTAGCATCGCCTCTTAGACATCCTGTATATACAAACTGACTTCCTTATGATTCATAGCTACAGGCATACCACTAGTAATCAATTAGTGTGTAGTAGAGTGATGCGATTACATGCACCAGGACATTAATACGTCCAGCAGATGTTGATTTGGTATAAAACTATTTGTGTGGGAAGCGGATGCACTGCATTAGACGAAAAGCTAAACCATAAGATCCCTTCTGTGCAAGAGACAGCATGCACTTCTGGACCTATTGTGATGTCAGATCTGATCTGGTCTATGTCTGTTCCTGTACACCCCCCCCCCCACCAAGCCTTCCTCCAACCTGGCACTGAAAACAAACCTTGATCCTATAAAGAAAAAAGGGGGCAATCCCTCTTCAGTGTATGCCCATTGGAAAGGCACACACACATATCAACACAAAACACAACCACACAACACATTGAACGGCTAATGGCAAGCCATTTCTACTGAAGGTGTGTGAAAAGAAGAATATGTTTGTGTGTACACCCATAATCTGGGGTGTGTGTGTTTATATACTTGCAAGGCAAGGCAAGCAGACCGCCGTGACAGCCTGTCCTATCCAGTGAGGAAACCGCTGTGGACTCTGGCACTGCGCCATGTAAACACATTTTGTGTTTACTACCAAAAAACGTTAAAAAAATGAAACATCGGGCTCAATTTCCAATTTCTTTATGCCGTCCATCTAAGATGGTCTGAAGCCAGAGCTAACTGGCTTGGCGGACTCAACAAAGCATTTGAGACGGGCAAGAAGTAGAACAAGCCTGCGACACGGCTGTCACTGAATGAATTTTATGTGAATAAAATGGATGACACTTCTTTGAAAAAAAAGGAAAGATAATTTCTACAAAGTCTATGTCAGGGTATCCTCCTCCAACACATCCACCCGTGCCTCTGGGCCTGGGGTGTGTATAGATAAGTCTCACCAGTTGTATTTCTTATTATCTCTGAAAGCTGTTTCGGACGTTGACGGGGTGCTGGCCTTACGTACACCTCCCCGAGGAAAGTGGTTCTCATAGAACGCCATTTTCCACAGAGACCAGCAGGGATGTAAGCTATTACAGCCCTGCCATTCACAAAATGGCAGGGCCCTTGAGCATAGTAATGAAATCTGTTTCCAATGTCTCTCAATGGCTGCTGTATCAAAACTGTGTGCAAAGGACATGTGAAAATTTAGCTTTGTTGATCTGTGTTTTGCTGGCTGGAAAGTCCAGTGATTATGATGTTGGGGGTGAGTGCAAATACATTGCAGGACCCTTGAGCATAGCAGTGAAAGTTTTTTCCATACTGTACTCACAAAACTGTGTGCAAAGGACATGTGAAACTTTAGCTTTGCTGACATGTGATTGGCAATCCATCCATCCATCCATCCATTTGCGTCCGCTTATCCGGGGCCGGGTCGCGGTGGCAGCCGGCTAAACAGGGCCCCCCAGGCTTCCTTCTCCCCAGCCACGCTCTCTAGTTCCTCCTGGGGGATCCCGAGGCGTTCCCAGGCCAGACGAGATATATAATCTCTCCAGCGGGTTCTGGGTCTGCCCCGGGGTCTCCTCCCAGTTGGACGTGCCCGGAAAACCTCCAAAGGGAGGCGTCCGGGGGGCATCCTAATCAGATGCCCGAACCATCTCAGCTGACTCCTTTCGATGCGGAGGAGCAACGGCTCTACTCCGAGCTCCCTCCGGATGTCTGAGCTCCTCACCCTATCTCTAAGGCTGAGCCCAGCCACCCTGCGGAGGAAACTCATTTTGGCCGCTTGTATCCGCGATCTCATTCTTTCGGTCACTACCCAAAGCTCATGACCATAGGTGAGGGTTGGAACGTAGATGGACCTGTAAATCGAAAGCTTCGCCTTCCGGCTCAGCTCCCTCTTCACCACAACAGACCGGTACAGCGCCCGCATCACTGCAGACGCTGCACCGATCCGTCTGTCCATCTCCCGCTCCATTTTGCCCTCACTCGTGAACAAGACCCCGAGATACTTGAACTCCTTCGCTTGAGGCAGCAACTCACCCCCAACCCGGAGGGAACACTCCACCGTTTTCCGGCAGAGAACCACGGCCTCAGACTTGGAGGTGCTGACTCTCATCCCGACTCGCTTTGCAGCCGAGTGATTGGCAATTTGTTATCTTTTTCTTATACATGAGGCGGCAGTAGCAGGAGGTAAGGCAAGGCAAGGTTGCTGGTTCGATCCCCGGCCTCTGCCTAGCCAAGTGTTGAGAGGTGTCCCTGAGCAAGACACCTAACCCTAACTGCTCCCCGACGAGCCGGCTGTTGCCTTGCATGTTTGACACACACCACCCTCGGTGTATGAATGTGCATATGAATGGGTGGAGGCAATGTAAAGCACTTTGGATAAAAGCACTTTATTAAAATGCAATCCATTTACCATTTACATATGTAATAGGTTTCTGTCACTGTGTGAACTAAAGGGGTCAGGCTTTGGTAGATTAATGACATCACACGTTTCACCCTTAAAGGTTTGCACTTCATCCTACATGTTAAAAGTTCCTCATTAATGTCAGTTAGCCCCCGCTTGGACCCTCAAATCAACACATTGGACCCTCAAATCAACACATTGGACCCTCAAATCAACATATTGACTACTTTGTTTTGTATCTGTGTCTGAATCTGAATCATATCTGAATCTGAAACCATATTCTCTTGCTTTTTTCGCCCCCTAAATGGCTGTTCTTCAAAATAAGAGGTTGTCCAGTTGCGCTGGGGAAATATAAATGGGTACATTTAGGGGCGTCTTGAGTTGTGTTTAAATGTCCTTCCTGGCAGGTAGTGGTAGAAACCTTGCTGCCAAAAATCATAGCCCTGTCACATCATGGGGGACAGAGTGTTGCCAAAAAACGATGTGTCTTGGACAACCATGAATAAAGTAACTTTAGTTAGTTCCTTTAGTTGAAATTAGGGATGCACCGATACCGATACCAGTACTCGGTATCGGTCCGATACTGTGCTCATGTACTCGTACTCGTACTCGTTAAACTACTCCGATACAACCGCACCGATACCACTTTGGCGACGCAACGTTAACCTTGTAATATTCTTAGCCAAGGAATATTGAAATAAAGAGATGAGACCGAGTTGGCGTTTATGGATGTTTAATAGAAACTGCGCATGAGATCAGAACCGCGAATTAACGGAGCCCCCCCCACCCCACCCCACCAGAGACGCTGACTCGGAGCCCAGCGTCTCACGGGAGCGTCATCATTGCGCATCCTTGGCGCAACATCTGTGATGTCCACCAATGTCCTAAACAACAACACGTCCTTGGTACCGAATATCCGACTGACGTATGTTGGATGGTTCTGAATAGGTTACATTTAATTGAAATTATTAATTATTAAATTATTAATTGAAGTTATATTTGTTTAATTTGTTCACAGTCAGAAAGTGAGGAACATCTGATTGAAAATAAAACATGTTTTCAAAGTCATTAGAACTGTAATGGTTTTATTAAGTACTCGGTATCGGTATTCGGTATCGGCAAGTACCCAAATGTAAGTACTTGTACTTGTACTCGGTCTGAAAAAAAGTGGTATCGGTGCATCCCTAGTTGAAATGTAACACAGTAGATGTTGGTCATGCATTGACATTGCATGGATTTATACGCACGGCTGATAGTTTGGGCTTGGTCATCCTTCTGCAGGGGAACGGGCGTTATGGGGCAGAAAGAAGCCATCAAATATGCGGAAGACCAGCAGATGATCAGAGATCACGTTCCAGGGGTGGGGGGGGGGGGGGGGGGGAGGTGGTGAGAAGCAGTTTAAGTGAAGCATCATGAAATATAGATAAGATATGAATCTGTCCTGTGTTGTGGACCTCTGGCTCTCTCTGTGTACTGCTGTATATCACCTGACAACTCCCTGTAGAACGAGACATCTTTCTGACCCCCCCGGGCTTTTATAGTTTATATCAAAACAGTATCGAGTAAATCATAGCTGGGCCTATTTTGGTCAGCTAGAAACAGCTCTCCAACGCTCACTCTCTCTTTCTGACTGTCTCTGTCTTTCTCACTCTCTCTATTTGTCTCTCTGTCTTTCTTTCTCTCCCTATTGGTCTGGCTATCTCTTTATCACTCTGCCTGTCTTTTTCCCTCTTTCTCTCCTTTAATTTGCAGCCATTCTTTAGTATGTTTAAATCATAAACATGCATGTTATTCCATATGAGGCTCACAAGTTCCCGAACGATAAGCAGCCTGCATGAGCTCCGTCTTCTGCTCATGTTGAACATCACAGGGCCGCGTGAAGTTTTAATTTCATCTGAATATGTGAACTCAGAGGAGGATGGGATGGAGTTGGGAATGAAGATGGTGCCACCGTGAGCCATGAAGGCTGCCTCAGCTCATCATCTGGCCCAGCCATGCATCAAATGTGGGGAGACAGGCCTGGCCAGCCCAGCATCCTGGGGGAATCTGGGTCCGAATCTGCCTCTCCTCTCCTAAGACATCGAAGAAATACACACATTTGCACATACTTGCACTTACTACTACTACTTGTTGTACTACTGACTACTACGACTACTAATCGCTTTTCATTGTGTATTTATATTATGGGTGTATATAAACTCTGTATATAAACTCTGTGCTGCTCATCCCACAAATGCATGATCCTTACAAGTTGAATGGATATCATTGTAAAGGTAAATAAACAGGCTTTCCAACGATATAAAATAGAACGCCAATTAGCATTGTAACAACAGAGAAACAATCAACCAAATACAAATTTCCAAACTTTTTCCCCCCAAGTTTATTATATGTGTATGCCACTTTTGCACCTTTTTGCCCCTGTGCAACCTCCATCCCTCCATCCATCCATCCATCCATTCTCTTCCACTTATCCGGGGCTGGGTCGCGGTGGCAGCCAACTAAGCAGGGCCCCCCAGGCTTCCTTCTCCCCAGCCACTCTCTCTAGTTCCTCCTGGGAGATCCAGAGGCATTCCCAGGCCATCCTAATCAGATGCCCGAACCACCTCAGCTGACTCCTTTCGACGCAGAGGAGCAGCGGCTCTACTCCGAGCTCCCTCCGGATGTCTGAGCTCCTCACCCTATCTCTAAGGCTGAGCCCAGCCACCCTGCGGAGGAAACTCATTTCGGCCGCTTGTATCCGCGATCTCATTCTTTCGGTCACTACCCAAAGCTTGTGACCATAGGTGAGGGTTGTAGATGGACCTGTAAACCTCTTCACCACAATGGATCAGTACATCGCCCATATTACTGCCGACGCCGCACCAATCCGTCTGTCCATCTCCCGATCCATTTTGCCCTCACTTGTGAACAAGACCCCGAGATACTTGAACTCCTTCGCTTGAGGCAGCAACTCATTCCCAACCCGGAGGGAACACTTCACCATTTTCCGGCAGAGAACCATGGCCTCAGACTTGGAGGTGCTGACTCTCATCCCGACCGATTCACACTCGGCTGCAAACCGCCCCAGTGCATGCTGGAGGTCACGGTCTGATGTAGCCAACAGAACCACATCGTCTGCAAAGAGCAGAGATGCAATTCTGAGGTCCCCAAACCGGACACTCTCCTCACCTCGGCTGCGCCTTGAGATTCTGTCCATGAAGATCACGAACAGAACGGCCCTGCTACCCCATACTCCCGCAGTACCCCCCACAGGATTCCCGGGGGACACTCCCATGCCTGTGGAATCCGTCCCAGGCCAGGACGGAATCCACATTGTTCCTCCCGAAGCTGAGGTTCGACAATCAACCGGAGCCTCCTTTCCAGCACCCTGGAATAAACTTTCCCGGGGAGGCTGAGCAGTGTGATACCCTGATAATTGGAGCACACCCTCCGGTCCCCTTTTTGAAAATGGGGACCACCACCCCGGTCTGCCATTCCACAGGTACTGTCCCCGATCTCCACGCAACATTGACTAGGCGTGTCAGCCACGACAGCCCGACAATGTCCAGAGCCTTCAGCATCTCAGGGCGAATCTCATCCACACCTGGCGCCTTGCCACTGAAGAGCTTCTTGACTACTTCAGCGACCTCTGCCTCACCCAAGGATATGGGTGAGGCTTCCCCAGAGTCTTCAGAGTCTACATTTTACTTAATAATACTATGGTGGGACTGTTAGCAACCAACCTGTAGTGGGCCAAAAGGCTATATGCACACATAAAAGAACCTGAATCTGTTGTAGCTGCAGGCCACATCGATATATACGGAAGCAAAGCTGGTAAAAGCCAACGGCCCCAGGAGAAACATCTTTCATATTTCAGGGAGGGTGTGTGTGGGGTGGAGACTTTTATAATTTCCTGAGCAGAATTTCAGCGCGTGCCTGCACCCCGTTGCCACAGCTACCACCTATGATAAGGAACATAAGGAAGCCGGCTTCTATGCAGAAACCTGGTAATTTACATATATTCAAATAACAAAACATTTACATATACATTTACATTTTAGGTAGATTGAACACGAGGCGTGCTGCTGCGTTCTGTTTTTTAACACATTGTTTAACATGTGTTAAAGGTGGTGTGTTTTGCAGTGAACTTCAACAACAAGCATTTTGAATGTCCTTGCTTTCTGCTTGCCACACATAAAATACATCATTGTGTGGAGTGTGTGTGTGGTTGGTGGCTGGTTTAAGCAGCCTCACCTGGCCCGGGGCAGGCTGATTAGACTCTGGGCCTGGGTGAGGCTGCACACATGTGGTGCAATGGCTAATCAATGCACACAGGTTAAACCAGCCATTACCACACACACACACACACACACACACTCAGGGAGCTCTAGCATGCTTTGATTCACCACCTGCTCTGTCTTCATTCTACCATGACAAACTCGACATTAAACAGGATTATTTAAGCTTCAAAATCAATTGCCTGTGTCCTTGGTTTGGAGGGGCCCCAGAAAAGCAACTCTAGTGGCATGTAGCAGCAGCTAACTTCTACACATTGATTGTGATAGCCCACTTGAAGACCCAAAATATCCCTCCTGGAAAGATGATTGGATGAATGATGACTTTGGAATTTGTTTACCAGCCAATCAGCCATCACAAAGATAAATGACATCAGAGTGTTGTAGAGTGATGTTTTAAATGCCATTCATAGAGGCAAGAGTAAAAGAACAAAAAAGCAATATCAGACTAATTTGATTTGTAAAACAATATAAGCTGGGTCTCATTCAAGTGTGTTGGTGCTCTCAAATGGCTGTGATTGAATTAGTGAACTGTATAATGTGAGTTGATTACTGTCTCTGACAGTACTGAGATTACTGAGATAAAACTGAGTGCGGTTTACTGGGCCAACTCAATTGTTCCACAAAGTCCTTATTGAGATTGTAAAAAAAAGCACATCCTCATTGAATACTGGTAGATCGTGGTAGAGGAAATTTGATTTGAAATATTGCAATTATTAGTATCATTGTAAGCTGGTAATAGGAACTATTCGTTTTCAAGTTTTACAATTAACCCAAGTGATATTAATTCATTTTATGGCAGCATTGACTGTACTGCGGGAGCACTTTTAGTTATTTTGCAGACCTTTCTCATGTACGTCTGCGATATAAACTCTTGGAATCTAATATATCAGATTCATCAAGTATTAATATTGTAACTACGAGCATTCATGTAACAACCATATACTCACATTGGTTTCCACTCATCAATGACACCCGCCCAGTTTGAAAAGCTTTTTTAAACAAAATGTGTTGCATTTCATCAGGAGATCCGCCATACAGCCAAGTCAGACAGTTGTCAAGACGACGACTAGAGAGACGGCCAGGAGCCATTAATGAGGCCTGTGTTTTTCCATTGGAAGCGTGAGCCTGAGAGAGAGTTTCAGGTCGTTACGAAGGCCCTTCCTTTCACAACGTGCCAAGCAATCAGTGTTTTAAAGTGCAGCTCTCACCGTTTGGCCGGTACTAACGGGGACCCAGTAGACTAGCATATTCTGCATGTATATAATCAGGTTCAGGGGTAAACTATTTACACGCATGGTTTTCTTCTGGATCAGTTTCCTGGAAGTGCTAAAATTCTATCCAAATAAGAACAGCCCTATAGTTTACATAACTATAAACTGAGCTCCAGATGGACATGCGCTATTTACATAATACATAACACAACATTGATACTAAAAGTAGTTTTGTTTTGAATAATTGCATCTTCTCTTTGCTCTCTCTTCTCTTTCTTTCCTCAACCACTATTACTGTGCCCAGTAGGACGGGTAGTCGATAGATCATTGGGGCCTGTTATCAGTAGTCCTATGTTTGGATTCTCTGTGAGGTGTGCAGTAAATGGAAATCTTTCAACACAATGGCGTGCTGTTTAAAAGTTACAACTGGCAGCTTTTAGAGGACAACTCTTTCTGGAGTTCTCCCAAAAATGTGTGTTTAATGGAGTTCACTTCACACAGAACACAGGGCTTGTAGGTCAATGCTGTTGTTATGACATTCTCTGTATATCGGTAGGGAACACAGGTGCAGGAAAAGTTGCTAGTTTACAAGCCAGGCAGGGGAACACAATAAATATGAAGTAAAAAAGACAAAGGCAAACATGGACAGAACTGTGACCCTGCAGGGGACCGCCATGGGACTGTGGTGGTGAACACAACACTGCTGGAGGTGAAGTGAAAGTGAGGGCTGTGTGAAGGGGAGTTATGACAATGAGTAATTAGAGAGCTAATAAGGTACAGGTGAGAATGAATAGTATATTTTCCAGAGGGAATCCGATTGGTTGACACCATGCAACATGAAATCTAGACAAGACTTCATGATTAATAGATTAGATTATGTTTTACATCCGGTTGGACATTTATCTCAAATAGGTTCCTACTTGGTTCATTTGGTGCTTTGTTGACGATCACATTATGAGATTTTGAAATTATAAAAAAGGTAGAAAAATATCTACCTCTGGAATCTCTGAAATCATAAATATCACTTGCAATTTTCACAAACTATTTATTTTAAAAGCTGACTATACAACTATGAATGCTGGCTACAGAAAAGTATTGTTGTAGTGTTTCCTCTTCTTGTTACGGTTCATCCTCGCCTCCACATCCGCGCCTCTCCACATCCGCGCCTCTCTCATCCTCCCGTTACGCAGGAGGATGACGCTGCCTGACACACGACTCTGCGCACCTGCAGAGTACCTGCACCTGCATTAATCACCGCACCTGTTCCTTGTCTTCAATCACCTTCCACCACTACAAGAACCTGGTCGACACTCCACTCGTCGCCAGTTCTTCCCATAACCCAGGAGGATTAACGTCTCGTCGTTAGCCGACCTTTTTGCCAACCCTGGTTTTTTTTCCTTTGCTCGCACCCCGTCCCCTCCTCGTCTCTCCAGCATCCCGGACCCCCTCTGCAGTTACCCTCCCAGGGATCACTATCCCTTCCCCTCCTTCTAGCCAATTTAACTTCACGCAGTTGTTGTGCCAACCCCTCGCCAGTGCAATTTTCTGAGGCCAATTTAACTTATTGAGCTATTCCCAGTTTTTGTACAGCTGCCGTCCCAGGGATCACTATCCCTTCCCCTCCTTCTTCTCCTCGGCACCCCAGCATCCCGGATCTCCGCAGCTGAGCCGTGCCGACCTGCAGAGCCCTCACCCTGCTCCACCCGCAACCCTCTACAGCTCCTGCGAACACCCTGACATTTTGTTTGTGAAGTATGTTTGTGGCAACCCCTGTGTGTTTTCTTTATTAAACCGCCCCTCTGGGCTTGTGCTCGAACTGTCTTCTCCTCCATTGCTGTGTGCCTGGGTCATCCCCCCTCACCCCCTTAACACTTCTATTGTCATTGAACACCCAGTTGTTTCTGGTAATTCCATTGGTGGCGTTGTTGCAAATGCTCCGCAATCCAGACGTTTAATTTGGAAAAGCTAAAGTGTCTGGGAAGCTTTAACCCTCTCTCAGACGCGGCTGCCATCCACCACTGCCTAGACAGGGCTTCACTCATCAGCAGGAAGGAGTTGAACGTTCACAAACGGGTTGGTGGAGGAACAACACAGGGTTTTACACGTCTTATTTCAGTAATAGGATTGGTGCTTGCATGAATCCACTCCCTCGCATCCCCCTTGTGTGTGTGGATGTACACAGTCTCCTCTCATCTGTAAATCAACACACAGCCATCTCCTGTAAACTGAACATGAGGGATCAATTACAAAAATAAACCTGACAATGTAATTGGCTAAAGGGAAATGTCGTTCAACACAATCAAATACCGCTGTGAGCCTTGACAGCCTATACTCACACCCCTGAAAACATGTCTTGCTCTAGGTCTTATGTACACTCTAACTACACAATGTCTTTACAATTACCTTTTGATGCCACCGTTTGGTCACTCCATGTGTGTGCATGCCTGCATGCATGTCTATGTACTGTATATGCAAACATAAATATAACCGAATATGCTGTATATATACAGTATATATATATACACTAAAGTCAGTGGACACCTGACCATCACACCTATATGAGCACACCTATATGGACATCCCATTCTAAAACCATGGGCATTAATATGGAGTTGGACCCCCCTTTGCGGCTATGACAGCTGCCACTCTTGGAAGGCTTTCCACAAGCTTTTGGAGTGTGTCTGTGGGAATTTGTGCCCATTCAGCCAAAAGAGCATTTGTGAGGTCAGGCACTGATGTTGAACAAGAAGGCCTGGCTCGCAATCGCCGTTCTAATTCCTCCTAAAGGTGTTCAATGGGGTTGAGGTCAGGGCTCTGTGCAGGCCAATCGAGTTCCTCCACACCAAACTCGTCTAACCATGTCTTTATGGACCTTGCTTTGTGCACAGGGGCACAGTCATGCTGGAACAGCAAAGGGCCTTCCCCAAACTGTTGCCACAAAGTTGGAAGCGTCCAATTGGCTAAGATGTCTTCATATCCTGTAGCATTAAGCACACTGGAACTAAGGGGCCTAGCCCAAACCCTGAGGAACAGCCCCAGACCATTATCCCTCTTCCACCAAACGTTACAGTAGGCACTATGCATTCTGGAAGGTAACGTTCTCCTGGCATCCGCCAAACCCAGATTCGTCCATCAGACTGCCAGGTAGTGAAGCGTGATTCATCACTCCAAAGAACATGTTTCCACTGCTCCAGAGTCCAGTTGCGGCGTGCTTTACACCACTCCAACCGACGCTTGGCATTGTGCATGGTGATGTGACTCTTGTGTGCAGCTGATCAGCCATGGAAACTCATTCCATGAAGCTCCCGACACACAGTTCTTGTGCTGATGATACTTCCAGAGGCAGTTTGGTACTCTGTAGTGAGTGATACAGCAGATGATAGACGATTTTTAGGTGCTACACGCTTGAACACTCGTCGGCCCCGCTCTGTGTGTTTGCGTGGTCTTACTACCACTTCGTGGCCGAGCTGTTGTTGCTCCTAGGCACTTCCACTTCACAATAATAGCACTTACGGTTGACTGGGGCGCATCTAGTCGGGCAGAAATTTCACGAACTGACTTGTGGCAAAGATGGCATCCTATGACAGTACCACGTTCAAAGTCACTGAGCTCTATACGAACCATTCTGAATTGTAAATGTTTGTCTGTGGAGATTTCATGGCTATGTGCTTGATTTTATGCAGCTGTTAGCAATGTGTGTGGCTGAAACACCTGAACTCAATAATTAGTAGGGGTGTCCACTGACTTTTGGCCATATAGTGTATACAGTAGGGGTGTAACGGTACACAGAAGCCACGGTTCGGTACGTACCTCGGTTTTGGGGTCACGGTTCGGTACGAGTTCGGTACAACAGGAAAAAAGCAACAAAAATCCCAAATGCATAAGGCTAGGTTTCTTTTCATTTATTTTGAACAGACAGTAGTGCAAGTTATACTTAGTTCCACCTCGTGTCGTATAGTCCCCCCTGAGATAGTTGGTACAGCCTGGCCCTGTAGTGTATCAAGCAGTAAACACAACAGTGAACATACACTCTTGCATCGGTCATATTTTTATGTAGGGCTGATAAAAAAAAACAAAAAGCAATTGGTCACAATCAGCTACAAAACTGAAAAGCATCTCTTATGTTATAAAAGTACAAAATAAATAGAATAAAAAATAAAACTTGTACAGTGTTTCAATTTGTTCCACTTAAGCTATATTTAAACATTCAAAGCTTAAGCCCGACCCTCCCAAAAAAGACAGGAAAACAAAACATGCTAGTAGGGAGGTACTGAGGTAGCAGGCCAGGTACAGCCAGGTAGTATTTGCAAACTGGCAACTTTGGTAACTTCATTATAAAAATAAAGAACTCAAACTTTTCCATATACTGTATTATGCAGTTAAATGTAAACAGCAAACATACACTGTCCCCATAGGACATGTTTTTATGTTGGATGACGTCAAACAAAAAGGTTCAATAAGCTCCAAAACTGAAAAGCAGCTCTCATGTTCTGAAAATACTACAAAATAAATAATAACAAGGAGTGTTTCAATTATTTCGGCCTAGGGCTGATGCAAAATAAAAAGCAATACAGAACTGAATAACATCTCCTGGTGTGAAAATACAAAATATGTAAAATATGAGATAAAATTAAATCGGTGCCTTTAGGAGTAATGTATCACATTTGTGATTAACTTGTGAGTCTGAAAGGTCATATGCATCTCTTAAAGGTACTCAAGCTTCATCTCTCTTTACAGATCTCCATCGCCGCTGTAGTCCACTGAGAACCCGACATTTTCCCACACAGCTGATTTGAAAGTAGCAGGCGGGTCTTCTAGCTCCTGTGTCTCAGTTGCACTCATAGTCATAGTCAACGTGAACGCGTCCGCTTCATCTTGTTTAGGTCTTCTTCTGCTGTTCTTGTTCCTTAATAGCGGTCGGCAAACAGCGTTGAGTTGCTTTATCGCCACCTTCTGGATTGGAGTGTGACTCAGACGTATTCGTCGTATGGCTGCACGTACCGAACCGTGACGTCCGTACCGTGAAGTCGCGGGACGAATACACGTACCGTTACACCCCTAGTATACAGTATATAGTACTATATATTACCGTAACCACGCATCACAACAACCACCCACTTACACTCAGCTCTTAGAATAAAGTCCAGCCAAAGCTTTAATAAGAATTATTATGTGTGTGTGTGTGGGTGTGGGTGTGTGTGTGTTTGTTTGCACATTCACATGCACAGGCAACGCAGGTACTTTACTGTCCCATGCCTCTGGACGATTCATCTTAATGTTTCCATTTGTTTTCCACTAACTTTTTGTTTTGGATGTACAAGATGCAATTTGGTGTATTGACAATTTGGACAGCAGAGAAGTTGTAGATATGATTACATTTTGATGGTAATTGGTGGTAGATTAGTCCACAATGTTTTCTGCAGACTAATTTACCATCATTGTTTACCATCATTTACCTTCATAGTTTTCTGGCAAGGCAATGATTAACAACAGTTCAGCAATTAAACCTCTAAAGTTAAGTTAAGTTCCGGCCTATCTGGCCTATGTGTTCATTAAGTGTGTCATTGAAACTATGCTATCGTTTAACATTTCCACTTCCCTCATTGACAAAAACCCACATTCTGAATGCATTCCTTTAAGTAAACGAAATGTTAATTAAACTACTAATTAAAAATCAGTCTAACTAGACAGAGGATATAACCCATTTTAATTACATTCTTTGCAGAAAATATTCAATATTTTCTATGGTGTCTGTCTACAGCACAGCAGTCAGACCAACGAAAGCCATCCCAGCAGCCATCTAAACCATCTAATCCAAGTCCCTTTCACAACAAACATTGATGAACAACAACACAAATTCTTAATTCCAGGCTCCAGAGTTTGCTCGAACCCAGGCCAACACAAAGAGATAACACGACGACATCGCCAGAAAGTGCTCAAGTCTGCTCATGCAACTTTGACACAGCAACAACATCTCAAACCTCCGATATTGGAAGTCTGGTGACTTTGGCGCGCGTTCAACACCCAGTCTTCGTCGTTAGCGGCCCGATGATGGATAGACTGGGGGGGCTTTGCGAAGCTCTTTCTCTAATTGGTTTGTGTTATGATCACGACGCGGAGAGACGCCCATTGTCTGCGAAAAAAGAGCTTATTTTCCTCAAGGAACGGCCCACCACAGGGTGCCAGCTCTAGCCGACTTTGATTAGGGACTAAAATAAGAGCGCACACTGTCTTGCCTTAGACTACTTGGACACCGAAGAGTCAAAACCATTAGCGGTGGTCAATAAATTGATGTGAAAGAATCAGGGGGGACAGACTGTTTTTCCGGTCCCAAGAGTTGATTTATAATTTAATGGAATCAATAAAAAAAACCCCAATGGTTTAAAAAAAAAGATAGAATCTGGCTGCCTTTCTACAAAAGCTACAAAAGGTACACAGTGCAGCATTAACCCTGACATACTGTGAGGCCACACCAAGTCTTGAACTATTCTCATTCATTATGAATAGAAGTGAACAGAAGCCAAGCGGTTAGTTGTAGGAGTATCCGAGGGGAACCTGGCCCATTTGGGACACGGACATCACCTCTGTCAGCTGTCAAGAGAGAGGCGAGGAAGTGGAGGACCGTAACCCTTCCCTTACTCAACACCACATGGGTCCACTGGCCCCGCTGACCCAAGGCCATTATCTTGTTTCACTCTGACCATGAGATCTGAAAGTTTAGGATTTTTCAATGACAAAGTATTCTGTGTTGTTTTGTGACAAATTAAAGTAAACAACGAACTAAAAAATGTAATCTCAGAGACAGTGCCATCCCTGAGCTTATCTAAAATCCAGAAGTTTGACAATGCTATTGCCGAGAGTCTTCTGTTTGTATATACAGTACATATATAGACACGCACCCATGCACACACACCCACACAAGCGGAGGCATGAAAAAGCAATTGTGAAGACACTGTGTAGTTATAGTGTATAGAAGCCCTACAGCAAGACATATTGATTTCAGGGGTGTGAGTATAGGCTATAAAGGCTCACACAGAGGTATTTGATTGTGTGAAAATGTACCCGTTTCTTGTTTTGTTTTGGGACATATTCTTCTGAGGATAAACTCATTTGCAAGCGCAAGATGGAGGTTTCAGAAGACAGGAAATGAAACCATGTAGATTCCTGCTGTTGCCCCTGGAAATGCATCAGACATCCAATCATTGGAGAGGGAAGGACTTATGGCCTGTTTCACACTAACTACACATTCTGTTCTGTTCTGTCACTAAACTACAATGGCTCACAAGGGAATGGATGCATGGGATTGTTCTGATGCATGGATTTCTAATAAACCAAATTATATTTGGTCTATTAGAAATGTGGTTAATTGAAATGGAAGGAAATATAATTATAGGAAAAGGGGGAAATTGTAAGATCAATTGTGTATCAATGTGTATACATCGCTAATCCTCTTTGATAGCTTTTTACATATTATATATATACACCTAAGGTTCCTTACTGTAAGACCACACTCCTAATGAAGAACATCCTGTAAGTAATATGACAAACCAACACGGATCAGAAGGAATCCTTTTGGTTTCAAAGTGGTGTTGCTCATTCCATTAATGGGGATGCAATGTTGCGCATCGTAATACATCCTGTAATCATATTACACAGTATATATAAATAAGAAGTGTCCTATTTCATAGCGCAGTAAAACAGACAGCTATACACATTTGAAGCAGGCTGCTATATTCTGTTGCCTTTTCCCAGCTATACAATATACCTTTGTTAATATATCACAGAACAGATTGTACACCATATGATAATGTATCACAGATTTCTATCTCCTTTTCTGTTTGGAGGGCAACTCCAGCATACAACCGTTATGTCAGATGTCCCTTCCCTAATGGAGCAGACAGTTTGTGTTGTCATCACTTAATCGTGTGTACTGGTGTTTGGTATCTGACACAAGAATGTCACACACAAGTATTTGAGAATCGGCACGCAGCGTCCACTTGGTCACGGACACTTGCACGCCTCATGTCTCGATCCGTTTAATGAATACATTAGTTACATTCTCCACGCAGCCCACTTGATTGTACATGTGGTACTGTGGTACATGTGGTACTGACCATTGGATGTTTCTGGTTGATCAACTCACATGTCAACTCACAATATCCTTGATATTTGTTAACTTTCGATCAGAATGTTTCATAAAGCGAACACACATGCACTTCATTGTAGCACTATGAGTCCACATAATGTCCCATTACTGGTTTAAAAAAACCCAATTATGTGTAGTGGACTGTTACAAATATATCATTCACATCCTACTCTCTCCCCTACGACTCCAGCTCTCTCCACTAAAACCCAACGTCGCCAAGTCTTTTAACGTGCACTTCGGGTGGAAGTTCATGTCTACTTTAACCGACTTTAACCTTTAGACCACGTGGAAGAGCAACAAGTAGTGCCGTAGTGAGGATCACATGATCAACTGATAGGCCAGCGTGTGTGTGTGCTGGTCAACAGGTTGCCAGGGGACCGTGGTTTTCATTCAGGCAGCATTAGATCTCAGATGTGATTTGGAAATGTCAGCTTGACCCTCTCAAATTGAGTTTTTCCCGCTGTTGAAAGAACATTCTACAATAAAGTAGCAAGACACAAAGTTTGAACAATGCAGATGAATAACAAATTAATAAAGCTTACAATCATGGTAAATCACTGTGAAATGTCTTAGGTTTTCGACACAAAGTAAGTTCCCATAACTAATATTCAGAGTTCAAGATTGAATACGTTTTATTTGTCACGTACACATAAAGGATGAATACAATACAATACAATACAATACAAATAGCATGAATTGGAGAATCAGAATCAGAATATCCACAATGTTGAATAATATTGAGTTACAGCAACAAAAAAAAGCAAACATTTGAAATCTAACCATATAGGCATATAAACAGCAAGGTATATAAACAGCAAAGCATACAACAATAAGGCAATATAAAGAACAAAGAAATATGAAGGAAATAAAGAATAAAGTGAGTACAGACCATGTGTCATAAGTTCTGTAGTAAAGCTATGTGAGTGCATGTACTGTGTACGAACTATGCGTGCATACATGTGTGTGTATGTGGTGTGAGTGTGTGCAATTGTACGGGAAAAACATACTATTCCAAGTATTGACATACACTTTTTTGTGGTAATATTCATATCTATCGTTCACATGTTAAGTTAATGAGGAATGAACTCAGCAATAAGGATTTGGTCCAGTTCCATTTTAGAAAGCCCTCTACTTAGGCCCCTGACAAAATTAGAAAATAAAGGGGGAAAAAAACGTGAAAAAAAAACATCTATGTGTCAAAAATACTTAGTTAAATAAATTAATGATTTGAAGCAAGACACTAAATATTTGATAACATTGAGTGTTTGTGTCCTGCTGAGAATCCAAGTGTGGTACCGTTAGTTTTAAGTGTTGTAGGACACCCCAGAAGGGAAGACTTCACACTTTATAACATGGTTCTGAAAAGCTAACTGGAGACTAACTCATACCAAAAACCACTTTTGGTAAAAAAAAATAAAGAATATAAAACACTCACAATGTCCAGCAAAATTGCCCAAAGAGAAGCCCTTCCAAGGATTCAAGGAAAGTCTACTTATGCGATACATTACGGTTGAGTTCAACATTGCTCTTGGTAAATTTCATATTAACTGCCTGAGACCAGTAGTGTCGGAGTGGTATGGTCCAAATGGAGGGACAATAAAGGAATGGACAGATGTTGACATGTCATAAATGCTTATACAAGGAGACTTTTATTCGATTCATTAGCATATTTGAAACCTGACGTGACTCGACAAGCAAGATTTGGCTTTTGGTTTTATCTCATCTTATTTTATACCAGAGGTAAACACTGCCACCTAGAGGCAAGACACATGCATACAACTAATTACACCAAATATGTTCTGTAATGGGTTCTTCCACGGCCAAGAATACAACTTAGTTCAGTTCAACCAACTTTGTTTTATTTTAAATTTATAGCAAAATACATTATACAAAAAGATTTATAATAACAGATGCGTTGGATTGATGAGGAATGGAGAAAGTGTGTGTGTGTTCGCTTTGAAACATTCTGAACAAAAATATCAACAATAAACATGAGTTGATCAACCAGATACATCAAACGGTCAGCTGAAATTAATGCTGGTTGGAAGTTGAACAATGCAGTGGTGTGCGTGGAGAATGTAACTCATGTATTCATTAAACGGAGCGAGACATGAGGAACGAACTGTCCCCAACAGGAATGTCACTGGGTCTGGAGGGAGGTGAATTGTGCTGAACAGATTTTCTGGGGTTGCGTTCCCCGTTTCCCCTTTGTACACATGAGCCCATGCAGGAACTGTTCCGGAACATTTCCTGTGTGCGTGTGTGTGTGTGCATTGTGTATGTAAAAATATACGTGTGTGTGTGTGTGTGTGTGTGTGTGTGTGTGTGTGTGTGTGTGTGTGTGTGTGTGTGTGTGTGTGTGTGTGTGTGTGTGTGTGTGTGTGTGTGTGTGTGTGTGTATATCCGAGAGCAGATAGTCACTCAGGGCTCTCTGCTTGCACACAGGAGAAGAATATGATGGCGGCCTCAACTGACAGGTTCTTGATGCTGTAGGCGTGTCCTGTACACAACAAGACACCACACCGCCATCAACCAGGGCTTCATCACACAGCGGCTGCACAATGTTAAAGAGGACTGTGGAGGATTTGTGCATGCATACATCACTTCTTAAATGCCAATATATGAACGTAATTTACTTTTAAAAAATGAGACCTCCCCTAACTCTCTCTGTTGCATAGAACAGCCTATGGTGATTTCTATTTTATTTGAACCCGCTTAGTTTTGCCGGGTATAAGGTAGGAAGTGATGTGTAAGTGTCATAACTTTTTAATTTGTACAATGTTTGTTTATGATGATAACCAACATTAATTTATGATTATAATTCTCAACGCACAGGGGCTGCAGTTCACTTATCGGCCAGTAGGAGCCAGTAATGAGGGAATTTCTGATTCAAAGTCAAAGTTTCACATATAGTACCTTTCAAAGGACGGCAAGGTAGGGTTGTTTATAACATTTTTCCATTTTAGAAAGGGAAGAAATTCACTAACCGTGTGGAGAACCTGAGACCAGGAGTTTTGTAGTTGTGCATTCTCTAGTCTCCCCATCCCAAAACCTACCCAGCACTACCATTATTACTACTATCAAGTACTGAGAGTATTCTGAAGTTTTTAAAAACACATTAAACCGTTTCACGCTGAAAAGACTTGGAAAAATGTATATATATTTGGTGTATTTGAAAAAAATATTTGCTTTACTGTGAGAGTTGCTGATAATAATAAATACATTTAAAAAAAAATGCCTCAGTGGGCGCGGTGGTGGGACACACTTGTATGTGACGGGCTGCCAGGGTCAACACTGATGGACGGAGCTAGAGCCAGGAGGATGCAGAGGGTCTGGACAGGGCAACGGCAGACACTTACCACATGGCACCACGAAGGACTGTCCTGCGCTGTAGTGGGACTCCATTGTGTCCAGGGTCAGAGCCACGCAGCTTGTGGACATGTAGAAGATCTTGAAGATCATTTAAAAGACAGAACAGAGAGGATGGCTTGGGAGGGTGACTAGGAGACGGCGTTCAGATCCACGACAGAAAAGGCAAACAAAAAATTCTAATCGATAACGTGAATTGAAATGGAGTTTTAACTGTTGATCATGTTGCGTTTGCATGGTAAAAGGAGGCTGCTTACGGTGGTGGCGAAGTGGTCCACCCAGAGGGGCTTCTTCATGTTGGAGCACAGGATGATATTGCCGGTGCAGATGAAGTTGGACCACGTGTCCACCTGGAGGCCCATGGCCCGGCCGTGGTGGCAGAACCACTGAAAGTTCTCCGACCCCGCCCGGTCCGTCTCCACTGCGAGCAGGGCAGAAGAAGAAGAAGGCGTTAGTAACGAGGTGTCATTACACCTAATGTACACCAGAGGGTGATTTATCAACCAACTAAACAACCAATTAACACAAGACACAAGTGTGTGTGTGTGTGTGTGTGTGTGTGTGTGTGTGTGTGTGTGTGTGTGTGTGTGTGTGTGTGTGTGTGAGACTGTGTGCGATGAGTTTTAACTGGACTACAGCAATGCTATGGTAGTTCCCATCAGTAGGCGTGTGGGTTCCTCACCCTGGACGGGGGCGGGCCACAGAATGGCCAGCAACTCCTTCAGGTCGGCTTGATCTTCGTCCTGCAGCTCCATGGCAACCAGAGGAGGACGGTGGAGTCCCATGGGCAGCCAATTAGAATGCTGGAGAGCTGCAACAGGAAACGAGACCCATAGAGATTCAACTTAACCTTGAAGCATCGCATTGTGAAACTTTTATACTGCATCAGCCTTGTTCAAATGAGGGTTTACTATGTATGCACGCACACACACACACACACACACACACACACACACACACACACACACACACACACACACACACACACACACACACACACACACACACACACACACACACACACACACACACACACACACACACACACAGTGAATCAAAACGCCCACCCACATGTGTCTCCACTCTCCTCGTGCTGCTCCAGGTTGACCATGCTGGACGGGCCGCTCATCAGACTGCCGCCCAAAAAAGACAAAAACAGAACACAAACACCAAGGCTCAGACCAACCAGCATTCACATGTGTTCTCCAACAACATGAGTTTAAAAAGGTATCAAAAGGTACTATGTGTAATAATCATTCATTCCTTCCATCTACTTTCTCCAGCACTGGCACAGCACTATAACTGTGTCCAGATAGGTCTGGCTGTGCGAGACTGTCATAGGTAAGACTGTATAGGTTAGCCGCCACCACCACCACCATCTGAACCCCTGCTTACGTGATGTCTGAGAGCCTCTTGTTGTGCTGGGGGGGTTCGATGGTGGGGGGCCAGCTGAACCTGCTGCTGCGGTCTGCAGGGGCCTCTACGATCTGTGCTCCCCTCCTATTGGTCGCCTTCTTAGCCCTCCCGTTTCCTTTCCTCTGGGTGGAGCTCGGCGTGTGCTTGTTCGTCGCCTTCGGGCCTCCATCTTGTGCGGTTTTCCGTGCTAGGAATGGTTCAGGTTCAGGTTCGGCTGCAGCTGCTTGGGGTCTCCCGGGGTCCTTCTTGGGGGTCTTGGCAGCAGACGGTTCAACTAGCTCCTCTGTGCTGAAGGAGGGTAGGCTGAGCCACCACTCCCCAGGTGGCTTCCTTTCCCGTTTCCCCCGGGCTTGGGTGGTGTTCGAAGGGCCTGGCTGCGGGCTTTGCTCCTCCCGAGTTTCTCTGGGTGGAGAGCCATCTACAGCCTCAGACGAAGGCAAATCTTCCCTCAGTCTTCTCTTCTCCTCCACCTCCTCCTCTCTGTGGTGGACCTTGGTGGATTTGGGCCTCTTCGTAACCGAAGAAGAGCGCTGTTTCCTGTTTGCCATGGTACGAGCCACTTTGAATTGGACCACTTGGCTGGTGCTGGTGTGATGTGGGGGTAGACCCTGTGGCATGCTGGGACATGGTCTCATCTCCTCGGTCACACTCTTTCTCTCCTGCTGTGTCGTCTTCTTATTCTTCCGCTGCTTCTTGTCTTTACCACAGTCCACCAGGTCACTTGCAGGCAAGGGATCTTGCACTGCCGTTTCCATAGCGATCTTTGTCTTCTTACTCTTCTTGGGCGAGGCCAGAGACGGGACGGAAGCCTTCTTCTTCATCTGGTTCTTCTTGGTCAAGGGCCGACCCTCCTCTGGGCCAGGTTCCTGTGTCTCCACCTTTTCGAATCGGTCCTGCTTCAGCCCCCGGTCCCCTGGAGAGAGCTTGAAGCCATTGTTGTTGTGAGTTTGTGAGGCTTTGTCCTCCAGGATCAGGAAGTCCTCCTCTGGCTCCTGAGAGGGCTCCTCGGGAAGCAAGGGCTCCTTGACCAGATACTGGGGCTTCCTGATATTATGGATGATAACAACAATAACAATAATGCAGTAGTCCTCCTGATAATAATGCTCAGAAATAGAATTGTCACTATTGCAAGCGTGATGTTCATTTTCACACACAGAGAAAGAAGTTCTGTTAGTAAAAAACATCTGCAATAAAGGAAAATAAACATAAAATACTACATATTATATTCAAAATTAAATGGTGCACACAGCCTCGAAAAGGGTATTCACAGCACGCACCCCGACCCCAGTGACCCCAGTCCTTTAGTGTAAGATACGTTTGAATGACCCCAGCCCCAAAATGTCCAGCACCAGGGCTGATCTGCGCTCACCGTGGGGTTTTAGAAAGGGCGGCCTCGCTCAGCTTCTGCAGGAAGGAGGATGAGCGCTCCTTGTGCACACGGGGAGACTTCACCGCTGCTGCTGCTGGCTGATTGTACCCCGATGTGGAGGGAGACTCAGGCATCGGCCTTAACGCAGACACTGGCTGCTCGGAACCCTCTTGTCTGGTTAATTTTTTTAAAAGGAAGAAAGAGAGCGGTTAAACACATACACACACAGAAGATAGATAGACTGTACAATGGACAGGTTAAACAGACGTTCGATGTGTGAACATTGTTGGAAAACTATCAGACTTTTTATTGCGAACATACAAAACGAGTACAGCAGTACTCGGGGAGGTTTGAGGATGGCGGGGTTGTAGCTCCAAGAAAGCAGTGTGTGACCACATTAATGAAGTGGATATTCCTCACTATGGAATCTCCAATATCAGCGTAGTGGGGGGGGGGGGGGCGTGAGAGGAGGCAGGGTGGATGGTAGTGGAGAGTGCCATGTTGCAGCAGCTAGACGTGGGATGGTCGTAGCCAGGGACTGCTGCGGGGGGGGGGAGGTGACCTTCTTGGCAGACAGGTTCCCTGCTGTCTACAGGTGGGTGAGACCTCGAGAGCTTTGCCTGATCACTGCCTCTTTCAACAAGCTGCGGTGGGAAGAGGCGGGCTTGAGCGCTGAGAGGTGGAAGCGTCTAATGGAGGAAAATCCTGCGTGTCCAAATATTATCTAGCGGGAGGTCCGGTGGGGAAGAGGGGGAGACGGGAGCTTAGCACCATGCTTATCCCTGCAGACTTTAGTCTAGTGCTCTGGGAGAGTCTGACTCGCCGGAGCATTCACTCTACTCCCACAGGCGAGAGACCAAGCCTCCACGGGGACATGGCATGAGGAGTCACGGATCTTCAGGCTGGGCTGACACAACCTCAGGTTCTGGAACTCCTGTCATGAAGGAACTGAGCCATGGAAGAGTAGGTTCATTGTCTGTTACTAAGCACACAATCAACAGTGGGCCAGCCCAGATTTCCTATGCAGTGGAATCCCAACCAGCATAGATCAGATAAACAATAGGGGTGCCCACAGAGTGGAGTCTAAACATGAAATGGATCAGTTAAAGGAACCTTTTCAGGTGTTTGCAGATGAACAACAAACCTAAAACAATACTCACTGTGTTGTATCACCATGAAGGATAACCACATGCTTTACGCCACTTCTTCACCTGGTGACTGTTAACCTCTGAATTCAATTCTAATACAAATTTGCATGATTATGAATAGCTCTCCACTTATTCTATTGGGAAGGGATCTAATGTGGAAACAACTTGATCCATTGACATTCGGAAGTTATGGGTTTACCTTGCAAACGCCAACAGCCAACTCACACCCCCCCCCCCCACCCCCCTCATGGAAATCCAGTTGAGGTTTACTCTGACACTAACACATCAGATGGAATAGTACCCTGAGATAAACGGATAACATGACAATGATATTAACGTGGACATTTCTCAACCCCCAACCACCCACCCTCACACACACAAGCTAAGTTCCCTGTTGTGTCTCCATCACGGCCCCATGTGATTGAACGATATGGCAGATGACTCTGTCCCTGTTCCTCCACAACTGCAACCTATACCACTTATCCTATGGGCTGAACATAAGCATCAGTGGGGATTTATTGATTGTACCTCATATTCGGCATCCTACAACAAGCCAGTATGGAAGGCTGGTTAGCCTATGACGGGTAAGATCCCACCTTGAAACCCCGGGACAACCTAAGGCAGGCACAGTCACGATTACTTGGCCAAGTCACTGTGAGCGCTGACTCACTGGATCATAGAGTGACAAGAGGACGAAAGAACAGGAGAAGCCGATTTGGGATCAGGAGATGGAGAAGGGACAGGGGTCAGACATGTCAGCTCGGGCAGCAGAAGTGTTGGCCTTAACTAGGCCATATAGTTTTTTTCTTGTGAATCCCTCATGGCAGGGGTGTCAAACTCAATTTCATCCCGGGCCACATCAGCATTATAGTTGCCGTCAAAGGGCCGGTTATAACTGTAAGACTATATAAATATATCTACTCTTTATCATATTACATAATTGCTCCTGCATTTGATTATGATTGGTTTTAGTAACTACTTAATAACTACCTCAGAAAGCAGCAGACATTCAAGTGTACAGCCATTGTACAATTTAGGGCCAGACTGGGAACATCATTCAGGCCAGGAAATATAGTCCCTGTGACGGACATAGGGTTGGGATCCGAATCCAATGTGCCGGGTACTGGGTACCCGAAAAAATTTTTTTAATTTCGATTCTGCTTATCGGTTCCTAAAATAGATATAAATCGTTATTATTGCAAACAAAGGCTATATGTCTACAAGGACGTGGCGGCTACCTCTCATTTAAAACAATGTATCTGCCAGGACCTGTCTACGTCACGCATCAACGCAACACTGCGATGTGTCCATTTGTTTTGATACGCGCTAGCAGTGAGTCATCAGTGTGGAAGATGGACCGCGGGAAACGGTCAAAAGTGTGCCTTCACTTTGTAAAAGAAAGCGACGACAAGGCTAAGTGCAGTAAATGCTGATATGGTGATCTGTCTTCTGTACTGGGAGCGTACGGCCGGGCACCGGGAGCGTACGGCCGGGCGCTGGGACCGTAGTCCGGATAAGCAGAACCGGAACGGAATGGGAATCAATAAAATTCAAACGATACCCAACCCTAGACGGACAAACTGGTTGAAATTAGACGGCCAGGACACCATGAAGAGTCGCGGTTCTCCCGATGGCCAGTCCGGCCCTGATTTGTGTATACTGATTGGCAATAGGCTTTTAGTGTAAAATGGACTTTGGCAATAGTTACAAAGCAACTGGTGGTAAACCCATGTATCACATCAAATTTTGGTTTAAATTTTACTGGCTTCAAGTTCCCTTCCAACTAGATTGGCTAGAGATAATAAGGTTAAAGATCATAGCACCACTGGAGACATACATGTAGTGAATAAGGACTTAGCTGTTATGGCAGCTGGATGGGCTGAACAAGAGGGCTCTACATCACCATAGTGCACAGAGTGGGTAGGCATGTTTATGGTTGTGCTCTGATGCTCTACTTTGGTAGCCTGGAAATCCAGATCCACATCTAGAAAGCTGTAGGGTCTGGTAATGAGTAATGAAAATGACCCAACTGGAGGGGCGGCACCAAGCATGCATTTGAAAATATCACTGCACGCAATTGGATAACACTACGACCAATCAGAAGAATACACGGGGTGACGTATCCAGAGCGACGGAAACAAGTTTGTTTTGGAGAATAGTTTGACAGAGAGACGTAAATGTAGCCTAATGGAAATGGAGCCACTAAACGACTTTTGCCGTTTTTGCAAGCAGAATATGAGAATAGTTTCAAACAACTGGTGTTCATCCGTAGCCATCTTGCAATGTTTTCTGACTGATTCCGTCGCAGCGCTGTCGTCATCTGTTTAGCCCGCCTCTGGCTCGCCTATATCAGATACACCGATGTGATTGGTTTACATTGGATCAACAGGAATTGGTAATGAGCATATTACTGATCACCAGAGTGACTCGCTGAGCAAATTCAAATTGTGCTCTCGCGAGAACTCTGGATTTCCAGGGTAGAGTATACCTGAAATAAGATAACATTATTCTCCATTGACCTTCGAGGAGGAGGGGGGGGGGGGACTCTGTATGTGAGGGGTAAGGAGGATGGAGGGGTCCCAGAATGGTGAACAAATGCCATAGAAAAATCTGAAGGCCAGCCTCAGCTACAGGTGTTTGCTACTTAACATATAGGGGTCTATTAGAAGCTGGTGCGACAACGGCCCATTAATATGTCTCTTCCCCTGACCCGGCACCCAGGTGAAGGAGGAGGAGCTGAAGCAGCAGAAGATCTCCAAGCTGAGGGACGAGAACGAAGACATCCAGATGAACGCCAAACTGATATTGGTGTCTGAGGACGACGTCAGGACGGAGCACACCATGTTGATGGCACAGATGGTCAACCTGCAGAATGGTACAGCACGCACACACGCACATGCATACACACACACACACGCACATGCATACACACACTCACTCACTCAGTCACTCAGTCACTCAGTCACAGATGCTCATATACTCTCTGAATGGAAGTGTCTGCTGAAACAGTGACTAAACAGACAGATAGTGAACACAGTAGCCTTCAAATGAAAGCCATTTTCTCCTTCCCACCTTTTCTCCGCCTGCAGAACTGGTGAAGAGCAAGAATGCGACGGACAACGCGTTGCAGGAGCGGGACGAGCTCAAGACGGTCAGTACACCGCAAAATGTGCATTTTTATGTTTTGGTTGTGTAATTTGCGTGTTCTCGGCCGCTTTTTGTCTGCTGTGTCCTGAAATGTACAAATGTAAAATGTTTGATATTGTGTTGCGTTGGAAGCCCATTCTAGAATGAGGCAACATTATAACTATTAGCAGCTCAAAAAGGGGAGTGTAAAAAGAAACAAATAAATCGTGCAGCATATTTCACGATTTCAGAGTCAGGGGAGGCTGATCCGTTGAGGACAGGGAGGATGGCTCCCTAATCATTTGAAGAAAAAGAGGAAAAGAAACAAACATTCTATGAAAAATATTTTTTTAAAGAATCTCCTTGAAATCGATTTCTATGTCATGGCTAGCTGTGTTTTAATAGATTGATGCTGCCTAAATGAGTTATATTATAACGTGTGTTCTTATAACCCGTGCGAATGTAGCTCCAGGTAACAGTAAACGGTGTCATTTGAGGAGCAACACACATCTTACATAATGCTGCCCAGAGCATTCATCTGACAGAGGTGTCTGTGTGTTTATGTGTCATCACACCTTTCCCGTTTGCAGAAGTTGAGCCAAGTCACAGACAGTGTGAAGGAGCAGGCCATCGTCATTAGGCTCCAGAAAAGGCGAAGAAGGGTCTGGATGACAAGATCAACAACTACCAGAAAAATCATGAGAAGCATCAGGCGACCATTAAGCAACAGATGAAGGACCTTAAGGTCAAGCAAAGGGAGCTAGATGCTTACTACCAAGAGGTAGGCAGAGTCTTGGCGGTTTTAAGGGGGGGGTTTGTGTTTTTACTATTCAGCAGTGGCTGCTGGTAAGATCCCCGGCTCCGCCTTGCTAAGTGTGTCGAGGTGTCCCTGAGCAACACACCTAACCCCAACTGCTCTCGACGACCTGGCTGTCGCCTTGCGTGGTTGACACCGCCGTCGGTGTATTAATGTGTGTATGAATGGGTGAATGCGAGGCAATGTTGTAGAGCACTTTGGATGAATGCAATCCATTTACCGTCAACACTCTACGTGTCGTTTGTCATCTCTGTGTGAGAACTTTTACAAAATGTTTTTATTGTAAGACAGGACAGCTGAGCATTTCAGAATATATATATAAATAGCGTAATATTTTCCTTCTACCCACTGCTTGCCAGCCAGTATAGTACCGTGTCTGATTCACCAACTCAGGATGCAGCTTCCAGCAGGCACAGTGGGTAATGAGTCATTACTGACGTTTTATGATTGCTCAGCTCATTAATAATGTAATTTTGATTACACAAGTCAAGTTTTCAGGAGAAGTTTGTCTGAATCTTGTTGCAGACCAAGGTTTTTTTTCTTTTTCTTTTTCTTTTTTCTTCAAGGCCCGTCATTAAGATATGCTTTAGATATCTCCAGCAGTACAACATTGAGCCATTGACAACCAAAATGTTCAATAACCCCCCGCCTGCTCTTGTAACACATTAGGCATTGATTGCAGCCGTCTCATCTTGTTTTGAAATACGTCATGAATAGGGTTGGGTATCGTTTAGATTTATCCGATAACGGTGCCAGAACCGATACCTTCTTTAAAATAAAGAGCAAAGAACAACATTAAAGTCTTTTTTTATTGCAAAGGCAAAACAATTGAACAATATATTAACTCTTCACTCTAACACTGTTTAAACTACAATTGCAATTAATTACAAAACACTATTAAACATTACTAATAAATATTAAATGAACAATATCAACAAATATCAACAATAAATGAGTAAAACAGTACAACTACTAATAATAAATAAGAGCAAATAACAGCAAACAAAGCAAGTGAAAAGTAGTGCACAGTGACTGTCAAATAATGGTCCTGTGCCACACTGGTCCACCCATCACAGGTAATAGCAGCCTTGATCACTTGTGCCAATGCCTGAACAACATTGTGCTTTTCGACAGAGTACCATGCAGGAATGAGGGTATTCATCAGAGTATCCCTGGACGGGGGGCGGTAGCGAGGATTAAGGGCACTGGTCATCTCTCTGTAATAAAGAAATGTAAGGATGTGTATTAGTCTTATTTGTCTTAATGGCACATAACTAGATTATACACACTAAATAAACAAATATTATTTTCACATAATGCAATTACCTAAAACAATGATTTGGTATTTATTTATTTACCTGAACCATGGAGATTCCACAGTGGAAAAAGAATGCAGTCCCTCGAGCACAAATCTGGTCACAGCCCTGTGGCATTCTTCCACCTTCTCTTTTGTTAAGGTTCCCTTCTTGGCCAAGGTGAATGGGGTCACTACTGCAATAATAATATATATTACGTTAATTAATTAATTAATTAGTTAATTAATTTATTTATTATTAACGTATGTAACCGTAAACACGTAAAAATGTTGATTAATTTATAAATTCAAGATTTGCATCGTTAACGTTACGTTATTCACATGAGTAAATGCTGCTGGAATGAATCCTCGTCAATCGTCTCGTCGTCGGGGTCTCCCACACCACCGGCTGAGGTGCTTGGTACTGGGCTGAGGTGCTTGGTACTGGGCATGACTATTTCAAGGGTCGAACACTGTGCATGCTTCGGCCTTCAGGTTCATACCGTGACTCGCCAAAAGGTGCTTCATCAAATTGGAGGTGTTCCCCCCTTTGCATGCAATGGTTTTTAAACATTTGTTGCAGGTACTATTGTTCGCGTTTTTTGGGGTAAAATGCAGCCACACTTTCGACCGTCGTGGTTTCGGCATTTTGGTACTTGCTGTCACTGTCTGAATGAAATGTTTACTAAAGTTAGGTGTGGGTTGGGCAACGTGACGTGAGCATCATCGATGTTTCGTTTCGAGCACTAGAGGGCGCTGAAATGCAGTGGATATTTCCAATGGCATTTTAACTACTGGCACCGAAATGAGGCACCGAAATATGCGTTTTGATTTGGTACGGTTAATACCGGTTGTACGGGAACCGGTTCCATAGTGGTACCGGTTCTCGGTACCCACCCCTAGTCATGAAGTAAGCTGCTGTTGCTGCTTTAGCATGGTCCCAACATAACCCATGTCTCCATTGTTCTGGTACACAGACGGACCACTTCTCCAACATGATGGAGGCTGATAGAGAAGAGATCACAGTGATGAGAGCCCAGACCAAAAATGACTTTCACGATATGGAGGCCAGGTAGGAGCCATGACATCATTGTGTGTGTGTGTGTGTGCGTGTGTGTGTGTGCGTGCGTGTGCGTGCGTACAGTATATTTATGAAATGTGATTGTCAGTACAGACCTATTTGATTCATCAATGCTTTATTGTGCAGCAGGAAAACTGATCAGTGGCAGTCAAGGTCTAAAGAAGTAATATTGCAAGGACATCAATTGACAACATTTTATTAATGTCCTCGTGGCGTCCGCCTACTGCAGGGCCGGGCGTGGGAAGGCGTACTGGGCCATGTCGTCCAGTCCCGCCACCACGCAGCAGCTCAGCGCGAGCCACATTAAACAAAATTATTATGTTCGGCTCAGTAAGAAGCTAAGACTAGCATTAAAATAGCTAACATTCAGAGGCTGTGTGTGTGTGTGTGTGTGTGTGTGTGTGTGTGTGTGTAAACGGACCACGTAGAGGCGGTCCTTGTAGGCCACATCGGTCACTCCGCTGCGCGGGCTGCCCATGGAGGGGATGAGGGTCCACTGGTCGGAGCGCGGGTCGTAGCACTCGACACACAAACACACACAGGCTTACTATCAGACACACATACTGGTTAGCTTTCATAACTTAGCATTATCATCATATCATAACATATCATTTGGATTTCAGCGTTTGATTTCAAGTAGTGTGTAATGTTTTTTTGTTTCCCTTTTAAGCTGTTTTATATTGCGGTTTTGCACGAAAAAGGCTCTATAATTGGAACTATGTTTTACCTGCTGTGATCTTGTTGCCTACTTACTTTCTTTATTTGAAGTTACCTGCTATGCACTTCAAGATATACCTTTGACTATATATATATATATATATATATATATACCCTACCTTTGACTATACCCTTGATGGGGCAGAGAAGGAAGATGCGTTTAGGAGTGGGGACAGAGCTTTGTTCAAAGAGTCAAAGTACAGGTTTAGCAAGGAGGTGCGAGTAGCTAAACGACTGTACTCAGAGAAACTTCAAAACCAGTTCTCAGCCAATGACTCTGCTTCTGTCTGGAGGGGGTTCAGACAGATCACAAACTACAAAGCAAAAACCCCCCACTCCATGAATAACTCACGCCTGGCCAACGACCTGAATGAGTTCTACTGTCGCTTTGAAAGACAATGGGACAGTCCTGACACCATCCCCCGTGACACCATCCACCACCTCCAGTCCACCAGCCCCACCTCCCCCAGCACAGCAGGAGCCTGGGCCTCCCCACAGCTGCCCATCTCAGAGCCCCCCTCCCCCCCCACCTCAGCGACACCTCTGTCCTTACTGGAAAGAGATGTTAACAGGATTTTCAAGAGGCAGAATCCCCGCAAAGCGGCCGGGCCAGACTCTGTCTCTCCATCCACCCTGAAGCACTGTGCGGATCAGCTGTCCCCGGTGTTCACAGACATTTTTAACACTTCTCTGGAGACTTGCCATGTACCCGATTGCTTCAAGTCCTCCACCATCATCCCCGTCCCCAAAAAGCCAAGGATCACAGGACTTAATGATTACAGACCCGTTGCATTGACCTCTGTGGTGATGAAGTCTTTTGAGCACCTTGTGCTGTCCCACCTCAAATCCATCACAGACCCTCTCCTGGACCCCCTGCAGTTTGCCTACAGAGCCAACAGATCTGTAGACGATGCAGTAAACTTGGCCCTTCACTTCATCCTCCAGCACCTGGACTCAACAGGAACCTACGCCAGGATCCTGCTTGTGGATTTCAGCTCTGCTTTCAACACAATCATCCCATCTCTGCTACATGACAAGCTTTTCCAGCTGAGCGTGCCTGACTCTACCTGCAGGTGGATCACAGACTTCCTGTCTGACAGGAGGCAGCACGTGAGGCTGGGAAAACACATCTCTGACTCCCGGACCATCAGCACCGGTTCCCCCCAAGGCTGCGTTCTTTCCCCTCTGCTCTTCTCCCTGTATACCAACAGCTGCACCTCCAGTCACCAGTCTGTCAAGCTCCTGAAGTTTGCGGACGACACCACCATCATTGGACTCATCTCTGGTGAGGATGAGTCCGCCTACAGGTGGGAGATCGACCATCTGGCGACTTGGTGCAGTCAGAACAACCTGGAGCTCAACGCTGTGAAGACAGTGGAGATAGTTGTAGATTTCAGAAAGAACCCAGCCCCACTCTCCTCCGCCACTGCAGACCGCAGCGTCATTGGTTCTGCTGAGAAGGTGATTGGCTGCAATCCGCCATCTCTCCAGGACATGCACGCCTCCAGGAGGGTGTAGAGTTGGTGTTGGACTTATAATTACACTAAACTATTGGATTTACCATCACACTACACTCACACAATTGGATTATCTGACTGTTGTTGGATTATTGGATTTATTTTTGGACTATTATTGGATTCTTTAGACTATTGCATTATTGGACTTACAATTACATTAGACTTACAGGGGTAGACCTTCAATTACACTAGACACTCAGCTACATAGCATGCAGGCCCTCTCACTGTACTGTACTGCACTGGTCACTTATAATTTATCATTATACTTTATCATCACATGTTGCTGCTACTATCTACTAGTTACCATTTTTATGGTAGGATAAGAATACTACTGTACTGCACAGGGACACTTAATAAATGTTTGCACCAACAGCCGGAGTATTACTACTTTACTAGTCACTTTTACCTGTCATTTTACTGATTAGGTACTATATTAATAATTGTTCAGAGTACTTATTACATATGGAAATAAAGAAATCTTAAGGAAACCAGGCGCTTCATTTAAAGAGCAGGGCGACTAACACGCTCAAGAAACAGAGGAAAGAAGTGTGTATGTGTGTCTCTGAACACAGCGCTGTGTAATGTGGCAATAATGGAGCTTATAAGAAGAATGATCATAAAAGCTGTGATTTATTGCCAGAGGGATCATGAGCTATACTCACGATTTGTCCGACTTGAAGGACTTATCACACGCTGGACAGTAGAGGTCGTCGTAGTAGTCGACCACCAACTCCTCATCAGGTTGGGCTGCAGTCACACACACAGGCACAATAATAGATGATAATCAAGAAGAAAATATTAACTTACTAATAAGTTAACCGACAGGGTAGTTTTCTTCATGAATGCAAACTACGACAGCCCTTTGATTTCACAATGAAAACTACTGCCTAGTTTACTCAGCCCTGACCTTCTCCTCCTCCGTTGGTTTTGTCTGGGCCATCGACACTCTCCTCCTCCTCTTCCTCCTCCTCGTCGTCGTCACTCTCCGAGACGTCTCCGAACTCCTTGACGTACTGTGCCTCCATCTGCTGCAGCTCCTTCTCCAGCTCAGACATCGCCGCCCAGCTCTGCTCCTTGTACTCGCCGGCTAGCCTGGCGCACAGATCAGACCAGGGCACCACGTCACCACCACACAGGAACACCAAACACGCAATGCAGGAGCGAAACCAATTAAGAGAGAAAGTAAGAAAAGAAAAGACGGATACCATATATCTTGAATTTCCCACTCAATCCAACCCAAGGCCCACAGCCCTACTATCCATCCATCCCTCCAGTTCATCTATCCATCCATCCCTCCAGTCCATCTATCCATCCATTCTTACAGTCCTTCTATTCACCCAGTCAATCATGCCTGTCTGTCTATATCTATCCATCTATACTGTACTTCCAGTCCATCTATCCATCCATACTTCCAGTTCATCCATCTACATATCCATCCATTTTCCAGTCCTTCTATTCATCCAGTCAATCCTGCCTGTCTGTCCATCTATCACAGGTCGTAAAATATACAATTACACAATAAAAACAAGGTCACTCTTCCCCTCTGTTAAAATACTCCATTAATGCAGCTCTAATGTCAGCGCCTACTGGATTACCATGCTCAGGTAATGCCTGAACAGGAGGCTGCATGTTTGCTTGTCTGTCTGGCTGCACATCAGTGAAATTGTCACCATATTCCTCACAAATGTTGTGAAGTACACAGCAGGTCAGCGCCATGTTCTTGCTCAGCTCCAGCTTGCAGTCGTTTCTTTTTAGGAGGCATCTCCATCGTCCTTTTAGTCTCCCAAAACACATCTCCACAACCGATCGTGCACTGCTCAGCCTGTAATTGTAGGTGTGTTGTTCAGGGGTCAGTCTGCCAGTGTCCGAAAAGGGCTTCATGAGCCAATTCTGCATGGGGTAAGCTGGGTCACCGATCAGGTAATGTCCAACATCACAGCCAGAGATAGTCACTTTGTTTTCCCCTAGTAATTCCCCATCACTTATGACTTCCCACAAATTTGACTGCCGTAGTACTCTTGCGTCGTGCACACTTCCTGGATAGCCAACACATACATCCCAGAAAAGACCTTTGCCATCCACAACTGCTTGCAGAACAAAGGAATGCCATCCTTTCCGGTTGTAATAGTCTCGAGGAAACTCCTCTGGTGCCATTATTGGTATGTGGCTTCCATCTATTGCACCAACACACTGTGGTACTCTCCACCGATTATGGAAGAAAGTAGCCATTTCCACCAACTTGTCAGCATCAGGACATGCAATGTGGGCAGGAAGCAGCACCATGATGACTGCGTTGCAGAATTCCTGAACACAATTAAACACAGTGCTCAGGCCTACCCCAAAAAGATGGCTGATGGTTCTGTATTCACTGCCGGTGGCGAGCTTCCAGATGGCAATTGCGACCCGTTTTCGGATTGGAACACACAAACGGTAATTCGTGTTCCTTTTCTCCATGAGATGGCCGAGCCGACCACAGATGTACTCGAACGACTCCCGGGACACACGGAAATTCTGCACGAATTCTACACCGCTGAAATCAGGAACAATGGTGTCCCACCAGTGGTGAGATCGTGTCTGTGCCCAGACAATAGGTGCCCTCCGCCTTGCCATCAGCTGCAACACTACCTGTTAAGATAGAAAGCGATGTATCATTAATTAATGATATTTGTTTCATTGCAATGTGAACGATACCAGCGTAGTCGATGCTACGTAGCTAGCTATATAGACCTAGCGAGCTATCTTACACCTTACATAAAGTGTTAGTAAGAATCAAAACGTGTTAAGTACTTACATTTCTTCTCGAACGTAATCGCCGTCCATAACATTGAAGACGAGCAGCAAAAATGTGTAGGATGGCCATGTAGACTTGCAAAGCCGCGATGTAGTCTGCCATTGTTCTTGTTGTGATCGCATTGCTGGGAAGGCGGAGACTTATACAGACGTACAGTGACGTCATGACGTGGGGGCGGGTTGGCTCTCGTGGCTCTCTAGCCGGTGGAAAAGCAAGCCGGTTCTTCAGTTGAACCAGCTCCGAACTGGCACTAGCACCAGCCCAGAACCAGCTCTCGGTTCACTTTGGTGGAAAAGCGGCTTTTGTAAAGGCTGCTGCATACTCCGCGAGAAGCGAGAACTTTGTTCTCGCACATAGGGCTGCGAGAACAAGAACAAAGTTCTCGCAACCCTGGACATTTCATACTCCGCGAGAACTCAAGTGCAGAACTCCTGGGAAGTCCTCAAAGGCCCCGCCCACAGCAGCACACGTCACGCGCACAAAGCATTGTGGGAATCAGAAAGAAAGAACAATACAGCACGCTAACAATGGCGGAGATGGCAATTTTTGAGTTGATGGAGGAGGAGGAGGAGAACAACATGTTTGAAGCGGAGGAGGAGGAAGATTTGTTGTTACTATTCGCAATTGCCGAGGAAAAAAAAAAAAAGAGTGCACATAAGTGGCATGTGCGGCCACTCAATACGACCAGAGTTGAGCAGGGCGAGTACAGTGTCTTGGTTCAACAGATGCGGGAGATGGACGACGAGGCACTTTTATTTCAGGATGTCGCCCAGTCGTTTTGACGACCTTGTCCGTCGGATCACGCCGTTCATTCAGCATGCACCCACACACAGTATGCCGATCTCTACTCAGGAGAGATTAGCTGTCACACTGCGAATATTAGCTTCTGGTAGCTCACAGAACAGTGTGGCCGCTAGCTACAAAATGGGATTGACTACTGTGTGTTCAATGGTCTCCGAGGTGACCATGTCACGATCACGATCGTGTCTCCGGGCTCCCCTCCAGTGCCGCCCCTGGGTCGTTAGCGGCACCTGCACTACTTTCGCGGCTGCCGCGAATTAACACTTATGCACTGCATAAAAGCCCCGGCTTTCCACCCACGGGTGTCGGACCATTGCTAATGTCATGGTTATGTCTGGTTACCCTTTTTCTTGTTGAATCATTGGACTACCCTTATGAATGCCTACCTGCCTGTCGGTTCCTCACCCGTCTGCCTACCTACCTACCTACCTACCTGCCTGCCTGCCTGTCTGTCCGTCCCTCACCTGTCTGCCTGCCTGCATCACGGTAATTAAATAACATTCCGCACTGCATAACCCCAAGTCCTGAGTCTTGCGTTTGGGTCCTCCTGCCCCACATCGTGACAGACCAAGGTGCTCTGGCTGGCCTTGAAGGATGAGTTTGTGTCCTTTCCATCACCGGTAGAGATGGTTGACATCGCCCAGGACTTTGAGGCTGTGGAACTTTCCCAATTGTGTTCCCAATCGATGGAAAACATGTACACATCAAAGCCCCACCAAGAGCGGGAGGTGACTTTTTTTAATTATAAAGGTCAGCACTATTGTTTTGATGGCAGTGTGTGACGCACGATATAGGTTTACGATGGTTGGCAAAGAGCAATGGTGGAGGGTTTGAGCGGAGCTCCTTTGGGTCTGCTCTCAAGAATGGGCTACTTCCTTTACCACCACATCTCCCTGGTAAGACCATCAAGACTCCACGTGTTTGTGGGAGATGCTGCATTTCCCCTGCATGTCAACCTCACGTGTCCCTATCCAGGTATGTTGCTATTAATGTAATGTGTATACTGTTTGACTCATGCTGGATCATGTTGTGACCACAAAATAGGTGTGAATAATACATGTCATTTATTTTGTGTATGTCTATTACGTACAGATCGCAATCTCAGAGAAGGAGCTGATCTACAATTACCGCCACTCTCGTGCTCGGCGAGTAATTGAAAACGCGTTTGGCATCTTAGCAGCAAGATAGAGTGTTTGCCAGAGAAGGTCGGGGATATGGTCAAGGCCTGTGTTGTCCTCCACAACTACCTTGCCTGCACAGAAGTTGCTAATGCTCCAGCTGCGAGATACATCCCTACAAACTTTACAGACTCAACAACTGTTTCTGGAGAGCTGCAGCATGGAGAGTGGAGGAGACAGGTGGAAGGAGACCGCAACCTCCAGGACCTGGGGAGACTGTCAGGAGCCCGAGCATCTCAGGCAGCTCATGTCACTAGAAATTACTTTTGTGCCATGGCAAGGAGACATTATCCGGAGGGGGTGTCTACAATAGCCAGGGGAGATTAACAATATTAATTCCAAGGGGTGAAATAATGTCTATATAATTTGCATGATATATAGTTGTTTTTCTTTTTTACCAAGCACACTTCTGATTAAATTGTCTGGAATTGTAGAAGTGGAGGCATTCAATTTGTTACACGAAAGTAAATCGTCTGTTGGAAGCATGGAAGAGGAGGTGTGATGGTGTGGGGGTGCTTTGCTGGTGACACTGTTCAAAATCCAAGGCATACTTAACCAGCATGGCTTACCACAGCATTCTGCAGCAACATGCCATCCCATCTGGTTCGCGCTTAGTGGGACCAGCATTTGTATTTCAACAGGACAATGACCCCAAACACACCTCCAGGCTATGTAAGGGCTATTTGACCAAGAAGGAGCGTGATGGAGTGCTGCGTCAGATGACCTGGCCTCCACAATCACCCGACCTAAACCCAATGGACCTTTCCACACTGTCAGTCACGCAGAGAATAATAACCAATAAGATTGCCTGATTTCTTAAGACCACGCCCCTTGCAACAGAGCCACCATGATGTCCCACAAACAAAGCTTGTCCCGCGTTGTTGTGTTCATAGATTAGACTACAGCTACATTTAGTTAGAACAACATGGTTCTTAGATGCGCTTGGGGAACGTGCAATAATGACCACAGATATCCAGCGAGATTACAGGGAGCGCGTTTCATCGAGATTTGGAGTATCCATGCAGTCTGCAGGACTTGTTTTTAATACATGCATAGAGCTTATGTATTTTAAGTTGAGCATATGGCCTCAGACATTGAAAACTTTAGTCATTATTGATGGTGCTGAATGTTAGACCCAGGTGCCATCTGCACTGGCTTTACAGAGTCAGCTTTATAGTGACTACAAGTCAAGCACAACCCTCAAAGCATTGATTGGCTGTGATCCAAGTGGTTCTGTCATTTTTGTGTCCGAGTTATTTACAAGTGCTGTATCTGATAAGGCAATTACTGAACGCAGTGGTTTTTATATGATGTACTTAAAACACTGAAAGTTCACAAGTGCAACAATCAAATGGTTGATAGCGACTCCACACATCAATTTACAGCAGCGCCGACACAAAAAGCTACAAAGCTCGCTAATTTGTTAAAATTCTAAGGTTTATTTGTCACCTATTTCAGTGTACAGGTACATTGAGCAGTGAAATGTTTTTTTCGCTAGGACCAGATTGTTACCGCGCCATCGTGTGATTAGCATAGCTAGGTGATTAGCCCATTGTAGCTAGTAGTTAGCAGATCTTAGGCTTATTTTCATTGTAAACACATCACTAACGTACTCACCCTGCTTTACATGTGCAGTAGGACTCCACAATGTCGTCCTGACGAATTTCAATGTGGAGTTTGTGAGGCGTTTGTGTCTTCCGCATAGATCGCCAACACTTAGCATCAAGTTTTATGTTGTCGTCTGCTCCGTCCAAAATCTGAATGTCATGAATATATCCTTGTGTCAAATAGTTCAGACCTTTCTGTAGAACTCTTAGATAAAGTAGCGGCATTTGGCAAATAACATACAGCGATATTGTCAGGAATCCTTGAGAGAATCATCAGCAGGGGGGCGTTGTTCAGTGGACATTACTAACATGCTGCAGAGCTGTGGGAAAGCTTGTGGGACATGGCAACAGTAACCAGGGGGGGCGGGACTTGCCGCTTGAGTAGGGAAAGGTCCATTGAGATGGTCTGGGATGAGTTGGACCGCAGAGTGAAGGCAAAGCAAGCAACAAGTGCTCAGCACCTCTGGGAACTCCTTCAAGACTGCTGGAAAACCATTCCAGGTGACTACCTCATGAAGCTGATTGAAAGAATGCCAAGAGTGTGCAAAGCTGTCAAAGCAAAAGGTGGCTACTTTGAAGAATATAAACAATTCTGGTTTGTTGAGCATTTTTTTGTTTACCACATAATTGCATATGTGTTCCTTCATAGTTTGGCTGTCTTCAATATTAATCTACAATGTAGAGAAAAATAAACAAAGAAAAACCATTGAATGGGAAGGTGTCCAGACTTTTGACTGGTACTGTATATCTGTGCTATACTGAGATGTTGTTGTTTTTTTTTAAATATTATTTTTTCTCCTTTCCCATTTTCTCTTCATCTTTATATTGTAATGCATGTTCAAATGCTGAAAAAGCTACACTGCTAAACACACGGGACTCTTAACTTCTCCTGGGCAGGTATGCACCATTTTAAGCCATGCAGATGTAAGGTTGTTAATTAGACAGGCCACCATGTGGCGCTGTTTACCGAGATTTGAATATTGGGTCCTTTGTGCGCCAACGTAGTTCGTGCGTGCGCCATCTTGTTTCATGTTTTACCACAATGGATACAAGGTGAGCGGTGTTTTAGTTATCTTGCACAATCTATATAAAATATAAGTTTAAACCACCCATCCGTTCAGTTTGTTTGGTCAATATGTTGTATGGGATGTTCGTTTACCTGTTGAGTGTTATATGAGATGTGTGTGTTTGCGTCTTATATGATCTTATACGATATGATTTTTGTCTACTGCTTAATTTAATGTTTTCGTCCTTTTCTTCTTTTATTTGAAAGAGAATGTTTATTTAATTATATAGTTTATGGTTATATGTATTTATTTCTACATTTTGTTTGGTCAAAGAGTGTTTTCTAATTCTTATCTTGTTTCATGTTTTACCACAATGGATACAAGATACAAGGCAACTATTGAGGAAATTCAACTGTTGGGGAATAAATTGCCAAGCGTCTTCCACAATCCCGAACAACTGTGTCCCGTGGTCCTTCTCTACCCATCACACCAACATTAAACACAACGCAGAGTTCAAGGGTCATAGAGAGGCAGCGGACATTTGGGTTACACATACACTTTACGATTTGAGCCCGCTTTTGAGTTGCACGAATCAATTTAGAGTCGGGCCGAATTTCAGCTTCACGGGTAATCGTTTGACGTAGAGTGTACAGGAGGGAGCAAGGGCCTATCTCAGGGCTTCTCAAACTCCGGACCGAACTACAAATCAATCCGGATCGGACCATCTAATGTGTCACATTAGATGTAAATTAATGTATATTTTCTTGTGTCTGACGCGTGAGAATGAACGTGCATATATATTTACTTGTGTGCGCGAGCGTGACGCGCATTGCAGACCGCAAGTGAACCATCCTAGACTTGTCTAATGCTCCCATAAAACATTGGTAGCATTAGGGAGGGGGAGGGGCGAGGGAGTTTTTCCCCAATCAGAAGCGCAGCGTCATTGATGTGACAATTAGTTGTCACTGTTAGTCAGGGACCTGCACACGTTACTGCGAATGCTGGCAGCATGTCGTTCTCAAAGTTCCCAAAGCAGAGGAAAGTTGATCAAGAGAACCGAGAATTCAAAGAAGAATGGACAGAGAAATATGCATTTATTCTCCCCCAGTCCAGCACCAAACCAATGTGCTTGATTTGCACAGAAACCGTGGCCATTATAAAGAGTGGTAATGTGAAACGCCACAATGAATCGAAGCACAGCTATTTTGAGCAGCAGTATCCCCAGAACACAGAGGTGAGGACAGCAAAACTTACTCAGTTAAAATCTTCCTATCGAGCCACAAACAGACTGTCAGATCTATGACAATGCAAGAGAGAGCAAATGAAGCCTCACTCAAAGTGGTCTGGGTTTTGGGCACAAAAAGCCATTTTCTGATTCAGAAGTAGTGGAGGAGTGCATGACTGAAGTAACTGAGGCTTTGTTGGAGGGTAAGGAGAAACAGGAGATGTCTGAGAAAATTAAGCAGATACCCTCCACTACAACCAGGAGAACTGCATTACTTGATAAAGACCTGGAGACACAGCTGACGGATGACATCAAAAATGCAGAGTGCATTTCACTGGCTGTTGATGAATCAACTGACAGCACTGACAACGCCCAGCTATGTGTCTTCGTTAGGTGTTACAGTGAGGCAAAGGGAACATTTTGTGAGGACATATTAGGACTCAAAACTAGGGATGGGTACCGAGAACCGGTACCACTATGGAACCGGTTCCCGTACCGAATCAAAACACGTATTTCGGTGCCTCATTTCGGTGCCAGTAGTTAAAATGCCATTTGAAATATCCACTGCATTTTAGCGCCCTCTAGTGCTCGAAACGAAATATCGCTGATGCTCACGTCACGCTGCCCAACCCACACCTAACTTTAGTAAACATTTCAATCAGACAGTGACAGCAAGTACCCGCAAAATGCCGAAACCACGACGTCGAAAGTCTGGCTGCATTTTACCCCAAAAAACGCGAACAATACTACCTGCAACAAATGTTTAAAAACCATTGCATGCAAAGGGGGGAACACCTCCAATTTGATGAAGCACCTTTTGGCGAGTCACGGTATGAACCTGAAGGCCGAAGCATGCACAGTGTTCGACCCATGAAATCGTCAAGCCCAGTACCAAGCACTTCAGCCCAGTACCAAGCACCTCAGCCGGTGGTGTGGGAGACCCCGACGACGAGACGATTGACGAGGATTCCAGCCGCATTTCCTCATGTTAGTAACGTAACGTTAACGATGCAAATCTTGAATTTATAAATCAACGTTTTTACGTGTTTACGGTTACATACGTTAATAATAAATAAATAAATTAACTAATTAATTAATGAACATAATATATATTATTATTGCAGTAGTGACCCCATTCACCTTGGCCAAGAAGGGAACCTTAACAAAAGAGAAGGTGGAAGAATGCCACAGGGCGTGAGCAGATTTGTGCTCGAGGGACTGCATTCTTTTTCCACTGTGGAATCTCCATGGTTCAGGTAAATAAATAAATACCAAATCATTGTTTTAGGTAATTACATTATGTGAAAATAATATTTGTTTATTTAGTGTGTATAATCTAGTTATGTGCCATTAAGACAAATAAGACTAATACACATCCTTACATTTCTTTAATACAGAGAGATGGCCAGTGCCCTTAATCCTCGCTACCGCCCCCCGTCCAGGGATACTCTGATGAATACCCTCATTCCTGCATGGTACTCTGTTGAAAAGCAGAATGTTGTTCAGGAATTGGCACAAGTGAGTAAGGCTGCTATTACCTGTGATGGGTGGACCAGTGTGGCACAGGACCATTATTTGACAGTCACTGTGCTGTTATTTGCTCTTATTTATTATTAGTAGTTGTACTGTTTTACTTATTTATTGTTCAATTGTTTTGCTTTTGCAATAAAAAAAAGACATTCTTTAACGTTGTTGTTTGCTCTTTATTTTAAAGAAGGTATCGGTTCTGGCACCGTTATCGTTTTAAAAGTATCGGTTTGGCACCGGTATCGGATAAATCTAAACGATACCCAACCCTACTCAAAACCCTCCATGGCCACACCAGGGGAGAGGACATTTATGAATGAATGAAATGGGAATTGACCAAGACTGTGGTGTCCATTGCAACTGATGGAGCTCCAGCCATGACTGGGAGAGAGAAGGGAGCTGTTCAGCGCCTGAAAGAGCACCATCCAGACCTGCTGTCATACCACTGCATCATTCACCAGTCAGTGCTGTGTGCCAATCTTGGAAAAGAATACTCAGATGTCATGGAGACAATTATAAAGCTTGTGAACTACCTGAGAGCCTCCTCAGCCCTTCAGCACAGCCTTTTTGGTGGATGTGACATCTCATCTAAATGAGCTCAACCTCAAACTCCAAGGCCAAGGCAACAGTGTGTGAACTTATGTTAGCAGTACGTTCTTTCCAAAGGAAGTTGGAGATCTTCAGGAGTGACATAACAGAGGCACATCTCCACTTTCCAAATCTATTGGAGCAAACTAATGGTAATCACCATCACACTAGTGATGGGTTGTTCGTGAACGAATGGCTCTTTTTGAACGGCTCTTTGGTGAACGTAGGGAACCGATTCTTTTTGGTGAACGATCCATTTCGTTTGGCTCTTTTCCCCCCGTTAGCTAACATTATGTGACCAGACAGTGGCATTGTGAGCGCTGCGGTTGCTACATTAATGTTAAAATGCACAAGCACAACTCTTTAACAGGTTCAATGGTTGAGTGAACTAAGTAAAAAACAATAAAACTAGTGTTTTGTTACTCAGCTCGCCTCGTATGTGCCTACGTTTGAACCAGTCTCAACGCGTTAATTTGCTGATACACTCTGGAAACTCAACGTCATACGACACTTCAGTCTTGAAACTGACAAGACATTATTTTCCCTCAAGTAAATCATATGTGAATATTCTGTAAAGAATAAAATAAAAAAGATCAAGCACCAAATAATAGCGTATTTGTGTATTAATTTTTTTCTGTCACTGTCTATTCTATATCGTTCTATGCCGGCTGGATTAGCTATATAAAATGTTATATAATAACGGTGTAGAATTTATTTGTGTAATGCTATTGTTTTGTAAGCACGCTTAAATGTTTCATGATCCGTCAATTATATGAGCTGTGCAATTAGGCTAGTATTACATATATTGCAGTAGGCTATAATAAGTGCTAAACAAATTCCTGTAAAGCCAAATAAAGTATTACGTTCAAGTCCATGTCCGATGAGCAAATCAGAACTAAGAGTTCTCGAATTACACATAGGGTACCCCTTGGCGAGATTTGTCCATGAGTATCGAATTACAGGTTACCCCTAGATTTGACCCAAATGAAGTCACCTTAATTTGCATATTCTCAGAGATGCACGTGAAGCAAAGACGCTAAGAAGAAGATAACATGAGTGACAATAGAAAACGAAGTATCATTTGAACCTTTTTCACCCGTAAAGATGCATCAACTGCAGTATGCAATATGTGCAAGGGGAGCATTTCCATTAAAGCTGGATCTACAAACAACCTCCACAGGCACATAAAAACAAAGCACCCCACAGTGCAGATGACACAGGTCAGTGTTGCTAGCAGCAGTGTGCCTACCACTGCTTCAGATGGTGGAACTAGCGCTTCCACTTCTACTTCTGGAATAACCACTACTGCCACAGTGTCCAGCAACACTGCTGTTAGTGCATCAAGACCAATAGTTGGAGTCCAAGCTTCACTGAGCCAGTATATGACAAAAGCCCTTGGTCAATCTAAACAAAAAAAGTTGGATGAGGAATTAGCTAAACTGATTGCCCTTGATTACCAGCCCCTTTCAATTGTCGAAGACAAGGGATTCAGAAGCTTTACCAACGCACTCAATCCATCTTATATTCTGCCCAGCAGGAAGACCCTCTCCAAAAGTTTGATCCCGCAGCTGTACGACAAAACATGGGCTGCACTACAGGAGAGAATTGATAAAGCATCAGCAGTCTCTCTTACTACAGACTGCTGGACATCTATTGCCACCTGCAGCTACATGTCCATTACATGTCATTTTGTAGAGGACTATAAGATGTTCTCCTGCCTCCTTGACTGCTTTCAATTCACAGAACGCCACACAGCTGACAACCTGGCCGACGAACTGCTTCGAATTGCCAGGGAATGGCAGGTCATGGACAAGGTAGTTGCTTGTGTTAGCGATAATGCAAGCAACATTACCCTAGCCATCCGTAAAACAGGGTGGCTGAATGTGCCATGTTTGGCTCATAATCTGAACTTGATTGTTAAAGATGGATTGAAGAAAATCAAGCCCACTCAGGAGAAGGCCATAGTGGAGTACTTACATAGGAGCACACTTGCGGCAGAGAAACGGAGCAACACAGCGCCAGATGAACCTGCCTGAGCTGCGGCTCAAGCAGGACTGCCCAACCAGATGGAACTCAACATATTATATGTTGAATCGCTTCCTGGAGGTGAAAGATGCCATTGTCTCCACCTTGGCTTTTCTTGATGCCCGCATAGGCAGCCTGACCCAAGAAGAATGGAAAGTTGTCCAGGAAGCATGTCAGGTCTTAAAGCCCTTTGAGGAAGTGACCGTCGGAATTAGCGTAGTTTATCATTATTATTATTGTTGTATTATATGTTAGATATGCACATTAATAGGGTTGAAGAAATAATTTTATTTTACTCTTGATTAATATTACTGAGTATCTCTAAATTGAGTCTGATCTTTTAGGTTATAATGCTTTTTTGTTAACCCCGTCCCCTTCTTATTTTTCAGCTATGTGACAGCCTCTAAAGTGATAATCTTATCAAAGGGTCTTCAGAGGATCACTGCCAACCTGCCTAGAGGAGGCTATTGTGAGCAGGTGGAGGAACTGGTGCAAACAATGAGTGCATCAATGGCCCAACGGTTCCACGGGATGGAATTCAATCCCATCTACTCTGAGGCAGCGGCTCTGGACCCAAGGTTAAAAAAACAGGCCTTTGGTGACACCAGAGCTGCTGACGAGGCTCTGCAAATAATTGCAGGAGCTGCAGGGAGAGTCACCCTGCAGGCTGAGGCGGCAGAGCAGCAGGAAGCAGGAGCAGCAGCTGGGCATACTCCACAAGAGAGCTCTGCCATTTGGAGCCTCTTTGAGGAAAGAGTATCTGGAGGCATGACGAGACGCAATGCCACAGCGCATGCAATAATGGAGGTCCGGTCCTATCTGGAGGAGCCCCTGCTTCAAAGAACTGCTGACCCCCTGGAGTGGTGGAAAAGCCGGGCCATGTACCCCCGTCTTGTTAAAGTCATGATGACCAGGCTTTGCATCACAGCCACTTCTGTCCCTTCAGAAAGAATATTTTCCAAAATGGGACATAATCAGAGAGAAGAAACCGACTCAGCCCCGCTAAAGTGAGGCAACTTGTCTTTTTGAACACAAACCTCCCACTGAACCTGACCTAAGAGGAAGGAAGAAAATTGGTTAAGCAACACTGTCTTGTAGTGGTTGTTGGTAGTAATAGTGGATTACTACAGATATTTTTTTTTTGCACTATTATTTATAATACTTTTATTTACAGATTATGTCATCTGACTTTTTATTTGTGTTGAATTCTTTTTGTATATTAAACATGATCCTATTATGTATGTTCTTACAATGTCCTAAGAGAAAAGTTTATTTCACAGAAGAAAAGCAACACTGGTTAAGTTACTCTGTCTTGTTGGTAGTAGTAATAATGGATTACTACTAGGGTTGGGTATCGTTTAGATTTTTCCGATACCGGTGCCAAAACGATACTTTTAAAATGGTACCGGTTCCTAAACGGTGCCTGAACAGATACCTTCTTTAAAATAAAGAGCAAACAATAACGTTAAAGAATGTCTTTTTTTTATTGCTAAGGCAAAACCATTGAACAATATATTAACTCTTAAAGTAACAGTTTAAATTAGAATTACAATTAAATACAAAACACTATTAAACATTACTAATAAATATTAAATTAGCAATATCAACAAAACAATTTAACAATAAATAAGTTACAGTACTACTACTAATAATAAATAACAGCAAACACAAAAAGTGAAAACTACTCTACACTACTCTGCATATTCTACATCCACCTGTGCACACAATCAACAATATTTCGATGAAAACCCGCTAAACACGATCAAAACCCGCTAAACACGATCAAAACCCGGTAAACACGATGTAAACAAGATTGAATCCTCTGTCTCCTCCTGCCACTCCCCCTACAACTCTTTTGCGCAACTCTTCCGCGCAACCCCTTCGGGTTTACCGTAATACCCTGCTTCTCTGCTTTCAGAAACCATTGGAATTTCTTCGATTGCACAAACGGTCTAGGAGTTACGGTAGTGTGAAAAAAGCGAGTAATGGGCGCGCCGGCGCTCCCTTCGGTCATGGCACCGAAATGAGGCACCGAAATATGCGTTTTGATTCGGTACGGTAGGTACCGGTCGTACGGGAACCGGTGCCATAGTGGTACCGGGTTTCGGTACCCATCCCTAATTACTACAGATGTTTTTTTTTCAGTTTTGCACACAGTTTTGTAGTAGGCATAGTGGATTTTTGCAATCTTGCACTTTTTGCATTTTGTTGTGTTTATTATTACTTAAGTATTATATTAATCTGTTGACATTGTGTTATTTAATTATTTTTAAATAAAACATTTGATTGTATGATGTATAGCCCATGTTACTTTTTTCAACACACAAATATGTTCTGATTCTTAAATAATTAAAACTAATCATCATTGCTATATTGCTAGTTGAAATCTTTATTATGGCAGACCTAATATAGGCTACTAGTCAAATTAAAAGAAAGACTAGTTTTCCTGGAGAGGCTGGCTGAGAATTTTCAAAACCGTTTTGATGATTTCAGTCTGGGTAAGCAAGTCCTGCTCTGTATTGGATCTCCATTTCTGGTGAAGAATGTTCAAGAATTCTCGAGAGGCACAGAGCATCTTCCCGTGGGCAAATGTTTCATCTCAGCAAACCGAGCTGATAGATCTCCAGGAGAATGTTGCTCTGAAGGAAGTGGACTGTGACCCTGTGACATTCTGGACAAAGATGGCTACTGCAGCAAATGTCCCCCACCGTCAGAAGGTGGCCATTCATTTGCTCACCATGTTCTGTTCCACATATTGCTGTGAGTCTGGATTTTCCACGATGAACATTGTGAAAAACTCATACCGCAGCAGTTTGACAAATTAACACTTGGAGGTTCAAGGCATTGGCTACAGGCAAACGGTGCCATTTCTCCCACTAGTACTGTACTATTGAATATGTGTGTATATGTTATGGATGTTGATTTATGTCATGCACTTTACTGGCATTGTTCCGGACCATTGACCTTGTATAAAATTCACAAGTGGACCTTTAATAAAAAAGTTTGAGTACCCCTGGCCTATCTGGTCCGATCTGGTCGGTTCCGGTCTGATCAGCGGGCTGACGACAGCCGATAAAAATTTCTGACATATGGATCGCCCCACATTCACTTTGTTTTGGTGTCGGGACGTTGCTGGCGGACGGTGGTCATTGTAAAACTTTTAGACACTAATGCCGCTTTTCCACTGTATAGTAGCAGCTCGACTCGCTCTTTCCACTAGGCTAAAACTGGTACATAGTATGTCGAGGTTCCAAGTGAGCCGAGGTGGTACCAAAAGATGTCGTGCAAACTGGGGCTGTCAAAATAAGGCTTTTATGTTGTTATCAATTATTAAAAAAAAAAAAAGCTTAAATGAACACAATCTACGGCGGAGGTACTTTCTCAACAGTCCTCTTACCAAACTACATTCATAGAATAATTAGCACTATATCTGTTTACAGTTTACACACTCCATTACAATTGAATCGACGGATCATAATATAATAATCTGATGCTATATAAGGTTGAGGGTTGAGTCTTTCGTCTTTTTCGCCTTATCGAAAATGCTGCATATTTGCCTCGTAACTTGCATTACCTTTGTAAACAGTTGAGGCTATTGTATTGTCTGTTGGCGAAGGAAACTTTTGTAAACCTCAAAAACGGCATGAATGTTCAACGGGAATGTGGGGGTAAATATTGATCAATCAATGTATATGAAGCACTGGTAGTACACAGTAAACAAAGTATCACAAAGTTGGCGTGGGCCATTACCATGGGGATAACAGCCCCCCCTTGCAGATTCTTCAAGCGAGTGAATTTCGCCATCTGTGCACTTGTAGTTTTTGCCTACTACCTACAATACTAACACGCGCTCCATGGTACTCTTGCCCCAGACGAGACCCGCGGACATGGGGGCTGGGGTAGAGATGCATGCCCAAAAGAAAAGTCTGCATTTCTGGTCTGAAGGTGAAAAAAACACCTACTTTTAAACATTTTGAGACTTGGATCAACAGGTTTTTGGATATGTGCAAATTCTATACATTTATATAAATCCTGACCATAGGACTACATCAGGCGGGGGTGCTATGCTGATTGGAGTATGCATGGCTGCATGTAAACGGGAATATTAGTGGAATATTAATTTTCACTAGCCATGTAAACAGCTTGGTAAGAATATTGGACCTCATTCTGGAACATTTGCTTAAGTGTCTTCTTACGAACTTCGTAAGAACCCTAAGAAATATCCCCGCCGGATTCATGAACGCGTGGAAATGTGTTCTTAAACCGCCAGTGTTCTCAGCTGCGCTCCCCCAAATGAGGAATGCCACTGATTCTTAAATTGAACGCGCGTTCTCGTACACCTGAATTTGCATACATAAATGCCCCACCAGCTCCTTATAAAAGGGCAACCACAGGACCGTGTGCACACAGAATCATGCCAAAGCAGAAAGTGAAAACCGATGGTGCACCGGCCAAACGCAGACATAACTTCACCGGTGCAGAGGTGGAGGTACTCTTGCAGGGAGTCAAACAGAGGCGTCACATAGTATTTAATAGTGTCAATACGGGGTACAAGGCCACCAACAAAAAAGAGGCATGGGACCAGATAACAGGTGAGGTTAACGTGGTGTCAGGAGAGGGGCGCACAGCAGCTGAAGTGAAAAAGAAATGGGCTGACGTGAAATCAGAGGCCAAGAAAAGAATCGCCAAACACAGGAGAGAGATGCTGGCCACTGGAGGAGGAACAGCGGGCTCAGGGTTGTCTGAGGTGGACCAGCGCATCGCAGCCATCATGGGCACCACAGCAGTCCCCGGTGTGCCAGCTGCTGAGGATATGGACACAGACCAGGGGTACCATCTCCTATTCTCAGCAGCCGCGGCCCCAACACCCGACCCATCTCCCCTGTTGATTTCGCCAGATACTGAAATGGACGGTAAGCGCGTCTCCCACAATGGATATCCAATTGAAACATGTGCCATTGCAGTGCGTCAAGCATTGCATGATCCCAACCCCCACAAATTAATCACCCACTCATTTTAGGGGGCACGGTGGCGCAGTGCTTGCACTGCTGCCTCACAGCAAGAAGGTTCCTGGGATCGAGTTCCCGCCTGGGGCGCTCAGCTCCAGATCTTTCGTCCACGTCTTGGTCAGGGATGTGGACAGGAGAGGCGATCTTCACATGTTTTTAATTGGGTTTCTTTTACTCCGTAAGGAGACCCCGCGGAGCACGGGGAGAACATGCAAACTCCACACAGAAAGGCCGGGAGATCACCCACCTGGGCACCCCACAGTTAATAGCGCCCCAGGCGGGAATCGATCCCAGGACCTTCTTGCTGTGAGGCAGCAGTGCAAGCACTGTGCCACCGTGCCCCCAAGTGAGTACGTTAGTGATGTGTTTACAATGAAAATAAGCCTAAAATCTGCTAAGCTACAATGGGCTAATCACCTAGTTATGCTAATCACACGATGGCGC
>PIJE02000359.1:352781-370791 GCA_002895965.2 Coryphaenoides rupestris
CTGCTGTAAAATTGCATGTGTGGAGTCGTATCAATAACCAATTTGAATTGTTGCAGCTTGTGAAAAACTTTCAAGTCGTTTTAATTAGAAGCTTGTGAATCTTCCAACTGGCCTCACGAGATTCGAATTCGAAATCTACGACTTCAAGCCTGTCCAACGATTCAGACGTGGCGGATGCCGATTCACTACGGATGCAATCTGATGCATCTCGTGCAGCTCAATAACCACAACCTCCTTCTTTTCCAGAGCGCTGTACTCATGTTTCTTCTAGCTGCTCTCCACATTCCTTGTTGGTGACCGGTCACAACTAGCGCCGGGTGTGGCCAACCAGTCAGAGACGAAGAGCAATTTTTCTACTGTGTTACTGCAAAGAGCCACATCGCATACACCACATGAACATCTCTTACCGGGGGCGGTGCATCTTGCAGAGGTGTTCGCTGATCGGCTCGGCGGCTCGCGGGGGGGCGGGTCCGTTAATTTGCGGTTTCTGCATGGGGGGGAGGATGGGTCCGATTAATTCACGGGTTCTGATTGGAGGGGGGTGGGTAACTAGACTAACCCCCGAATTAACTAGATAAGACTAATGAATGTTATTGCCCTGGCGTGTGTGTGTGAGAAGGAAGGAGATGGGAGATGTTTCAATGTGTGATGATGTGGCTCTTTGCACGTAACACAGTAAAAAAAATTGCAGTCTTCGTCTCTGACTGGTTTGGCCACCCCTGCGCTAGTGTGACGTCACAACGAAGGAATGTGGAAGCGCCTAGAAGACACACGTGAGAAGCGCTCTGAAAAGAGGTCGTGGTTATTGAGCTGGCATCGAGATGCATCAAAGATGCATGCCGTAGAACCGAATCGAATCGAATCGGGTACAGCCTTAATCGTAATCGAATCGGAATCGTGAAGGCCAAGTGAGAAGATTGCAGCAGCTACTAAATTAAAATCACTGAAAGTTCACAAGTGCAGACAATTCAAATGTGTTGAATCAAGCGACCTCCACACAATCAATTTAAGCAGCGCCGACACAAAAAGCTACAAAGGCCGCTAATTAGTTAAAATCAAAAGGTTTATTTGTCACCTATTTCAGTGTACAGGTAACATGAAGCAGTGAAAATGTTTTTTTCGCTAGGACCAGATTGTTACCGTTATACTTAGTTCCACCTAGTGTCGTATGATTTGAAAGTAGCAGGCGGGTCTTCTAGCTCCTGTGTCTCAGTTGCACTCATAGTCTTATGCCCCTTTTCCACGGTCACGGTACCGCGCGGTACGGCACGGCACGGCGCGGTATTTGCGTGTTTCCACTAGCACGTAGTACCTGATATCAGGTACTATTTGGTATCACATCTGGCCCTGGTTCCAAGCCAGCCGAAGCGGTACTATAACGTGACGTCAGCCGACTGCCTTCCACTGATTGGCCGACGAGTGTCGTCACTGGGAGCGTCATAAGCGCGCGACGACCGACCAGACATAAATAAACACGAGACTCGACCACACCACTTTTTAAAACCTGACCTGACTTTTAAAAATGAGCTCACCAAAAAAAACCACGCCATGGTCGGTCGAGGAGGTCCAGACGTTCCTCTCTTTGGTGGCCGAAGAGAGGATACAGCGCGTGCTAGTGGAAACACGCAAATACCGCGCCTTGCCGTGCCGTACCGCGCCGTACCGTGACGGTGGAAAAGGGGCATTAGCCAAGAACGAATCCCAGATGAGAAACCATTCAGGAATGCCAGAATTGTCCCGGGAACTTCGCAAGTGGAGTTAAGAAATTTCTTCTTAACTGCGTTCCAGAATGAGGTCCAATATTTCTTGTCGCCATCAATATTTATCAGAGAAATGCTGCACCGCACTCTCCCCATACGTCTTCAATGGCTACTGTCCGAGTCAGGGACCGTCTGCAAACTACACATTTCATGGTTCGTTTGACGTGCCAGTCACTGAAAATGAATAGCCTATAATCACCTTTACACCTCAAACGCACATTTATAAAAAACTCCCCGTTGTAGACGGAGAATAGTCACTAACCATCTATATAATCTCCTTTGTTATTCTGGTAGCTGTATTAACTCCACATTAGAGTGAGAATTCAAATGAGAATTCATTGAAAAGTGAAATTACTTATTCTTATTGACATTAAGGCTTGTCCAGGACAAGTGGATCTTTTTGTAGGGCAAGTGGAAGAGAAATGTACTTGCCTGACAGGACAAGTCATTCTTTTTTTATGCCGTGGCTTAATTTTAAGTCATTACTCCATTTAGTTAAATGAATACATTCGAAATACCGACGCGAAACGAATGCATTTCCCCCCCCACGATAGGTCCAACTCAGAATGCCTTGACCAACCAATCAGGAGTCAATTCAATTATTCCCCAGAGCAAGGCTCGAGACTAACACCGTCCCGTCGTCGATAAAATATGTATTTGGGACGAACAGAAATCCTCCCCGGGATGCAGTCGGGACGAAGGGGATTTTTTTTTTCCCACTTGGAAAATGTCAACTGAGCCGACTGTCAGTGCACTTATCACTGTCACTGGCAAACGTGCGCGTCTTCTGAGCGCTCCTTTAGTTAACAGTGACACGAGACCACTGCACGAAACCCGCGAAAATATCAGAATGTTTAGTAAAAGTTACCGCGGTACTGGCCATCCTCTCAGTCAAGGGAGCACTCGCAAACATGCTGCGCTATTTGAAGAGGATGAACACAGACGAAGATGGAGAACATCCAAAGATTGACCAACTGGGAACTGCGTCCAACAATAGTATAACCCGAGTCTAAGGTAAGGACACATTTAAATCAGGTGTAATGTTAGTCTATTGGAACTATATACAGTAACTTAGTCAGCTGCTAGTTAGCGTTCTTCTAGCTTGACAGCGGGCTGCTTGCTAGCTAACGTTAGCCCTGTGTGTGTGGCGTGTGTGAAAAAACGGTGTTAGCAGTAACTCCGTGCTGAGTGCGAGCAACCCACAATAATTAGCAACGCAACCAGCAAAATGTAAGCTACATTTAGGCTATTTCAATATATTATTTTTGTTAATTAGTCTAATTGGTTGATTCCGTGATGTTTTGGTTCATATTAGTAACATTTTAGATTCATGCCATAGCCGGTGTCAAGCAAATATTTTCCCGGGGCTTCACCGCTGCACGGCAGTCACCAGACAGAGCATTCAAAACTGCATACACTTAATCAGTTCGCCAGTTGTCTCAACTCAAGCACAAGACAGATACATTGTGTATACCATTTTGCAACAAAGTATTACCATTGCAGGACGAGTTCATTGGCCTAACGTTGCATCCATCCATCCATTTTCGTCCGCTTATCCGGGGTCGGGTCACGGTGACAGCCGACTAAGCAGGGCCCCCCAGGCTTCCTTCTCCCCAGCCACACTCTCTAGTTCCTCCTGGGGGGTCCCGAGGCGTTCCCAGGCCAGACGAGATATGTAATCCCTCCAGCGAGTTCTGGGTCTGCCCCGGGGTCTCCTCCCAGTTGGACGTGCCCGGAAAACCTCCAAAGGGAGGCGCCCGGGGGGCATCCTAATCAGATGCCCGACCCACCTCAGCTGACTCCTTTCGATGCGGAGGAGCAGCGGCTCTACTCCGAGCTCCCTCCGGATGTCTGAGCTCCTCACCATATCTCTAAGGCTGAGCCCAGCCACCCTGCGGAGGAAACTCATTTTGGCCGCTTGTATCTGCGATCTCATTCTTTCGGTCACTACACAAAGCTCGTGACCATAGGTGAGGGTTGGAACGTAGATGGACCAGTAAATCGAAAGCTTCGCCTTCCGGCTCAGCTCCCTCTTCACCACAACGGACCGGTACAGCGCCCGCATCACTGCAGATGCCGAGATACTTGAACTCCTTCGCTTGAGGCAGCAACTCACTCCCAAACTCCTAACGTTACGTTTATCGAAACAAAAGCGGAGAAATAGACGGCAGGCTAGGGCAAACGTCACTGCACTACATGGTTGCTAGAGCCGCAGTCCACCACAGAGGTATTTTACAAGCATCTTTACAAGCGGCCAGCTGATTAAACTTCTCAGGGGCCAGTAGCCAGGCAGGCTATACAAAAAAATACAATATTTAAAAATACAATCACACTATTTTCCTTCAATACCAACGATGCGATGTGAATAAACTTCGGTGAAATCGCCTCCGTAATACTAGGATTCTAGCGAGCGCGCACCTCACAGCTGCGATAGCGTCCTTTCATCACCGTGACAACGGGAGCACTCGCGAAGTTGGGTGAAGTTGCCCCTAGCCACTGGTCCAGGGTCAGTTGTTTTTTTCAAGATATCGCTCGATTCCTGTCACTCGCATCGCGCACCACACGCAGCCTTTGAAAGTTCAAAAATGTGTTCCTAAAACCACCGCGCCAGGGACAAATACTAGCTAGCTAGTTAGTCAAGTTCAGTTTTGGCGATGTAGTCATTTCACAGAGATGCCCGAGTAGGCAGCGCTCCAGTTTCAAAACCTGAAGTTTGCATTGCCTTAGCTTGATACACATTGCCACCTAGCGGTTTTGAGAATACACTGCACAGGACTGACTCAATGAAAGCCGTGACGAAATGGAGTAGTGGCTGCAGGGCACGAAGACCTCACTACAAAGACTGAGGCAACTGAGACTGAGGCTGCGTTTACACGTACATGGTTATTTTGAAAAACAGACATTTCCCTTCGTTTGTGCCCTTCATTTACACGCAAACAGAGAATTCGCCTCTGAAAACGATTATTTCTAAAAACTCCGGCCAGAGTGAAGATTTTGGAAAACTTCGGTTATACGTTTGCATGTAAACTGAGAAAAACAGTTTTAGGCAGCTGACGTCACAGTATGCGACCTGTGTTTACATTTTCATTTGGCTATGGTGATCATGGATGCATTCAGGAGAGTAGCAGTTGCATTTATGTTGGTGCAAACACTTTTCGTCTGTTTGCATTTGCAAATACAGCTACTCTATTATGTCGAGGAGCATGATCCGCCAGGATCATGCTCCTGATCCTGGCGCCATTTTTTCTTCAAACGAGAAAGAGGAAGTGATTCGTTGCCGTTTATGCTATTTTCGGGATTCTGTTTGTCTAACGTGGGCTTGAGCTTCTCGTTACACTGCCACCTACAGTTTTGGAATGTCCTGACAGCATATATACACGGGTTAGTGTAAACGAAAACTTTTCTGAAAACAGACAGGTGTGCACGATGTTATTTTTGAAAACGGAGAGGGTGAAATATCCGTTTATGAAAATAGCCGGCCAGGTGTAAACGTAGCCTGAGATTTGATGCGCTCACTCACTCCAGCTCATGCGCACTCACTCAATTACTGACAAAATAAGAAATGTTTAAATATTGTTATTGTTTTGGTTGTTTTGTTACCTGTTGATCGAATGTGCCTCTTCTTAAAATAAATAATTTATTTCCTAATCATTTGAATGGTTTTTTTTTATGGCAATAACAAGTTTACACGACAAAACCAAAGTAAATACACGCGACATTTACATTTTTGGGATGGTTTACATTCACTTTGGGACGGTTAAAATTGTATTTCGGGACGGTTCCGGGACGGTGGTGAAAAAAGTTAGTCTGGAGCCCTGCCCCAGAGTAGGAACCGCTCGCAGTTCAAACCTTGTACCTCACATGCCCCTTTCCCACCAAGGCATTTTCAGGGCCGGTTCGGAGCCAGAGCCTAAAACGAACCAGTTCTTCGTGTTTCGACATCCAAAGAACCGGCTCTCGGCCAGGAAAACTGGTTTGTTCTTGGCCCAAACTCTTTGCTGGGCCAGACTAAGAACAGACTACGTCAGTGGCTGGGGGCGGGATTAGCAAGTCCGCCAAAAACGTTGAGCTCCATTTCACAACAAACCCCGACAATGGAAGTGAAAAATAAGCAGCAGTGGACCGTGGAGAAGACAAATTGTCTCCTTGCACTTTGGTCCTCAGCCGAAGTGCAGAAGAAACTGGAGGGGGTTTCTCGGACCAAACATGTATTCGACGCTCTCCAGAGCGATGTGTACGGCGGGGTACGAGAGAACCGTCAACCAAATAATAAATAAACTAAAGAAAATAAAAAAAGACTACAGTGACCAAAAGAGGGACCTCGGTCGAATCGGCAGTGGTCGGCCAAAGAGGAATCCGCACTTTTATGTCCTCGACTCTGTCCTCGGCGACAGACCGTCGTGCCAAATAACCGGTGCCTTGAACTCGGCAACAGCCATGATGGAGTCGATGGTGGAGGATACATCGCTGCCAAGTAGCACTGATGCTGCTAAGTGTTATTTTTTCACGTGTTTCGCCTTGTTGCCAGCCAGCTATGCATTTCTTAGCTGTTTACTTCTTTGTAACAATAGCCAACGTTAACATGCTACTTTCTAACATTGCCATTGGCTCACCTACCAACGTCACTTAACATTTGGCTTTCATTTTGTTATTTATAGAGTTGTCTGTCCATGCCGGCGAGCAGGAACCGTTGGCGTGCAGCTCGCCAACACCTTCTACCAGCTCAGCTCAGTTGTCCTCACAACAGGCCAGACATGGTAAGATGTTGTGCTAGGTATATAGTAGTCTGACACACCAGACGCTATGCAAACATATATATTGTGGCAGACGGCCACTGAAGGGCCGATGAATAAGTATGGACGACAGTCGGGGGGGGCGCAAGTCCCCATTCGGCCCCCAGAGGGAGTCGAGGAGGCGGGAATTGCGACCAAGGCAATCAGCCTGATTGAAATTGGCTGTGCAGGCAGCCAATTAAGGACCCAACCACAGACTATAAATAGGAGAGGACCTGGGTGGTGGGGAGGTTCGAGACGGGTGAGAGAGTGGAGGAGAGTGACGTGGGAGAGTACGAGGAAGTGGTGGTGGAAAAGAAAGGAGGAGAACCAAGAGGAAGGACGACTACTCTCACGGAATAACGGACTTGGTCACTATAAATATCCCTGCACTTTCCCTTCACCATAAATAAAGACTGTTCAGTGAATATTGGTGTGTGAAAGTGACTTATTAGCTTCAGTCGGGTGGACACACTCCACAATATCGGGGAGTGTGCCACAATATATATAACCACCAGGCTCTGACATACTTTCATACGGTATATATATAGTGTATCCATTTGCACTGATCATACTGTTCTAGTATATATATATTAGCATACTCATATCACCCCTTACTGTGTCTATTTATTTATACTTCCAGATATATGTAATTATTTGCAATGGCATGACTACACAGATCTGTGTTAATTGTTATTGTACACAGGAAAAAGGAAGAGACAGCAACGAGGAGCTGCTTCAATATCTGGAGAGGGCAGATGACAGGTTCTTGCAGCACAGCAAAGACATGAATGATGCCTTGCTGCATAAGTTGGAAGCGGACTCGAGTGCGTTGCTTGGGCTCATGGGGCGCATGGTGGCGGTGATGGAGGCCCAAGCAAACAAATGACCACACTATTGTTTTGTTAGTTTTTAGTTCATTATGCACGTTCATTGCACTGTGTTCACTTTATTTGTATGCTACTGTTTTTAATTTATTGTTTTTCTAAATAAACATTTTGTTAACATGTCTGCTTCAGTATACTTAAAGAACAGAGAAACAAATAAGATTCAGTTTTTATTTGAGTTATGACAGAACAGGTAGTGACAAAATATACAATTACAAAAACAAGATCACTCGTCCCCTCTGTTAAAATACTCCATTAATGCAGCTCTAATGTCAGCACCTACTGGATTACCATGCTCAGGTAATGCCTGAACAGGAGGCTGCATGTTTGCTTGTCTGTCTGGGTGCACATCAGTGAAATTGTCACCATATTCCTCACAAATGTTGTGAAGTACACAGCAGGTCAGCGCCATCTTCTTGCTCAGCTCCAGCTTGCAGTAGTTTCTTTTTAGGAGGCATCTCCATCGTCCTTTTAGTCTCCCAAAACACATCTCCAAAACCGATCGTGCACTGCGTGCCTGTAATTGTAGGTGTGTTGTTCAGGGGTCAGTCTGCCAGTGTCCGAAAAGGGCTTCATGAGCCAATTCTGCATGGGGTAAGCTGGGTCACCGATCAGGTTATGTCCAACATCACAGCCAGAGCTAGTCACTTTGTTTTGCCCTAGTAATTCCCCATCACTTATGACTTCCCCCAAATGTGACTGCCGTAGTACTCTTGCGTCGTGCACACTCCCTGGATAGCCAACACATACATCCCAGAAAAGACCTTTGCCATCCACAACAACACAGCAACGCCGCGATGTAGTCCGCCATTGTTCTTGTTGTGCTCGCGTTGCTGGGAAGGCGGAGACATATACAGACGTACAGTGACGTAATGACGTGGGGGCGGGTTGGCTCTCTAGCCGGTGGAAAAGCAAACCGATTCTTAAGTTGAACCAGCTCCGAACTGGCACTAGCACCAGCCCAGAACCAGCTCTCGGTTCACGTTGGTGGAAAAGGGGCATGATAGGAGTCAGTCTCACATCAGAGGGCCTTGGATTTCCCCACAGGGTGATTTTACAGAAGGGGGACTGCTGCCCCCTTTAGTGGTGAAAAAATAAATAAATAAAATAAAAACGAACTGACCATTTAATGACTGCCTGTTTGAATTTTGTTTTTACCAAGTTACTTGTTTATTAGTGAATTGTGATTTAACTTTTTAGTTTCAGCTGCTATATTATTTTATATTGGATTTAAAATTCCCATTTGCACTAAACGTTTACAAAGGTTTGATTCCTGTTTATTTTCAATGTTTTACCAAGTTATTGAAGCTACTTGTTTATTCTCAGTTTCAGCTGCTATATTTTATATTGGATTTTGAATTTCTATTTGCACTAAATGTTTACCAAGAATTTTGATTCCTGTTTATTTTGAATGTTTTGTTCAAGTTGCTGGTGCACGATTTTTTATTATTTTAATAATAACAATTCAGTACATTTATATGTATGTTAATTTGTTACATTTTGTTTTACGAAGTTAGGAAAGTAATGTTTAAGTCAAGCCTGACCTCAGAGCCACTGACCCTCAACACTGGAGCCCCTCAGGGATGAGTGTTGAGCCCTCTACTCCCTGTACACCCACGACTGCATGGCTATGCACAGCGCCAACATCTTCATCAAGTTTGCTGATGACACGACAGTGTTGGGACTGATCGCCGACGACGAGACAGCCTACAGGGAGGAGGTTGGAGAACAACCTCGCCCTCAACGTCAAGAAGACCAAGGAGCTGAACGTGGACTACAGGAAGCGGAGAGGAGAGCACGCCCCCATCTCCATCGACTGTTGCAGTAGAGAGGGTCAGCAGCTTCAAGTTCCTCGGCGTGCACATCTCCGAGGACCTCACATGGACCACGCACACCACACACGTGGTGAAAAATGCCCAACAACGCCTGTATTTCCTCAGGCGAGTGAGGAAATTCAACATGTGCCCCCGCATCCTCAGAACATTCTACTCTTGTACCATCGTGAGTGTTCTCACAGGATGCACCACCGTCTGGTACGGGAACTGCACCGCACTGGAGCATAGCGGACGGCCCAGTACATCATTGGAGGTGAGCTTCCCTCCCTCCTGGATATATATGCCAGGTGGTGCGTGGCCAAGGCCAAAAGGATTATTAAAGACAATAACCACCCCAGCCACGAACTGTACACACTTCTACCGTCAGGCAGGCGATACCGCAGTATCAAGTGCCACACGAGCACACTCAGACAGCTTCCACAGTCAGGCCATCAGGCTGCTGAAAAAGTTCGGCATCAATGTTAAGAGCTAAGTGCTAAGTGTTACTTGCTAGTGCTAGTCCTGATGCTAAATGCTGGTGTTACTGCTGGAGCTAGCGCTATGCACCGTCCCTGGTCACTGACCGTCCTCTTCCACCTTCCGCTGTGCCTCCTCCGACAGGGCCACCTCCTCCAACAGGGCAACCTCCTGCTTTGCCTCCTCCGACAGGGCCACCTCCTCCAACAGGGCCACCTCCTGCTGTGCCTCCTCCAACAGGGCAACCTTCCTTCTGTGCGTCTCCCTCAAGACCATCAACCTCTGGGATGGGTACAGAAGACTTTTCACCAGAAGCTATAAGGCCACATCCCAAATCAGGAGCCAGAAAAGAATGTGCAAAAGGCAGGAAACGGCGCTCCACTGCCATCCTTAGACACTCCTGTGAAGGAGGCATTGGAGATGGAAAGAAAAGTCAGCAGCAGAAGGCAAAAAAAAGACTTCGAAAAAAGAAAACCAAAGAAAACCAAAAAAAAAAGAATCCAACTCTGAAGAGGAAGAAGAATTCTGCATTGTGTGCCTGGAAAACTACTCAAAATCCAGGGAGGTGTGGCTGCAGTGCTGGATGTGCAAGTCCTGGGCACAAAGATTGCACAACTGGAGCTGATTTGTACACATGCCACAACTGTGACTCTGAATGAATGGCCACTTTTTTGTTGTTGATGGAATGGCTTTCCAGGAGCCGGCAGAATTGTTGGGGGAAGGGGGGTGTTTGTTCGCTTATGAATCTTTGACGGGGGAAGAGGGGGTGTTTACTTATTAGCTGTCATTTTGGGATGTCTGTGCGCCTTTCAGGAAACCCAACATTCACTGGAGTGTGACAAAAATCAGTTTTTTAAATAGTTGTAGTTTTGTTCAATAATACACAATAGTTTGTTGCACTGCAAAATGTTCCATTCTTCCTGTCCAACACTGAAATATGGAGAGATTGTATAGCATCTGTAACATCTGCACATTGACTCAAGGCCTATGTTCTACGCATTAACAAACAAGTCAATAACTTATTTGATAAATATTACTAAATTACTATAATAGTATTGTATAAATGAATACTATAATATTATTGTAAAATACATATTTTCAGAATACTATGCTCATTGAGACAAAAAGCAAAAGTTAATTCGTGAAATTTAATGTATTTTTAACATATTGCAACTGTCCCTGATCATGTTGCAACTGTCCCCAGGGTTGGGGACGGTTGCAACATCTGACTTCTTCCATTCAAATAAATATTGTGAACGATATGTCATATGTAATCATCTTTAAATGGTATGGGTAATTAGCAGACAGATGTAAGTTTAATATATACAAATTTGGTTGGTCTAGTCCAAATAGTCTGAGTAAAGGAGAGAAATGCAAAAAGTGTTGCAACCGTCCCCAGTCTCACCTACTGTCCCCTCAAAATAACTCAACACAGCCATTAATGTCAAAACCGCTGGCACCAAAAGTGAGTACCGTATTTTTCGGACTATAAGGCGCACTTAAAATCCTGTAATTTTCTCAAAAATCGACAGTGCGCCTTATAATCCGGTGCGCCTTATGTATTAACCTCGAACCGATTTTATGTGGTACACGGCGCTCAAAAATCTGTCGAGCCGCACCGCTTAATGGATTGTCAGCGCATTACGGCTACCGCGGCGTAATACTTGATGGATTGTCGGCGCATTACGGCTACCGCGGCGTAATACTTGATGGATTGTCGGCGCATTACGGCTACCGCGGCATAATACTTGATGGATTGTCGGCGCATTACGGCTACCGCGGCGTAATACTTGATGGATTGTCGGCGCATTACGGCTACCGCGGCGTAATACTTGATGGATTGTCGGCGCATTACGGCTACCGCGACTCCATTCGCGCCCATCTCACCGATACTGTCAAAACCCAAGTGAAGCAAACTAATTCGGAGCTTGCCGTCATTCCGGGTGGATTAACCAAAGAACTCCAACCGCTAGATATTGGTGTCAACAGGTGCGAGCTGCGTGGGAGCATTGGATGACAGAAGGCGAACACACATTCACCAAGACAGGGAGGCAACGCCGGGCGAGTTACGCCACTATCTGCCAATGGATCGTGGATGCCTGGGCTAAAGTATCAGTGTCAAGTGTTGTCCGAGCTTTCACGAAGGCTGGAATCATCACTGAACAGCTCAGTAACAGCAACGAGACTGACTCGGATAATGACGAGAGGGATCCGGGCATGCTTGATGCCGAAATCGCCCAACTGTTAAACTCAGACTCTGAAGATGAAGAATTTGATGGATTTGTGGAAGAGGAATGAACTGACAAAGTGAGTATTGTTTTGTATTTTATGTGTTACAACTGAACAATGTTGTTATTGTGAATGAGTTGAATAAAGTTCGATTTATGACTGTTTTGTGTTGCTTAATGCGCCTGTTTTGTATTTTATGTGTTACAACTGAACAATGTTGAGTTATTGTGAATGAGTTGAATAAAGTTCGATTTATTTGACTGTTTTCTGTTGCTTAATGCGCCTTATAATGCGGTGCGCCTTATAATCCGGTGCGCCTTATGTCACCCCTAAGCTTAAGGTTTGATCTTGGGACAACCAAGAGCCCTAAGTTGGCCGACCTGAGGGACCTGGAGTTGGAGTAGGGGGTTAAAAGATCTGAGATATAAGATGGGGCCTGCCCATTCAAGGCTTTAAAAACAAACAGGAGGACCTTAAAGTCTATTCAAAATTGCACTGGAAGCCAATGGAGAGAGGCCAGAATAGGTGTGATATGGTCTCTCTTCCGGATACCTGTCAGGAGCCAGGCAGCAGCGTTCTGGACCAGTTGCAAGCGGGAAAGGAACGACTGACTAATCCCTGTATAGAGAGAATTACAATAGTCTAGACGTGATGAGATGAAAGCATGGATGACCTTCTCAAGGTCTTTAGGTGAGGGGAAGGATTTGATTTTAGCAATAGTACGAAGCTGGAAAAAGCTACCTTTTACTACTGCATTTACCTGCTTGTTGAACTTAAAATCGGAGTCAAATAACACACCAAGGTTTTTAGCATGGGACTTAACAAGAGTGGACAGATTGCCTAGGCTGTTGGTGATCAATCTAACAGTCAGGGGGGCCAAACAGGACAACTTCAGACTTGGTATCATTCAGCTGCAGGAAGTTTTGTGCCATCCAACACTTAATGTCTTCAAGACAGTTCATGAGTCTATTAAGCTTACACTGGTCATTTGGTTTCAGAGGGAGATAGAGCTGTGTGTCATCTGCATAGCAATGGAAGGAAATATTGTGCTTTTGAATAATCTGACCAAGAGGAAGCATGTAAATGGAGAATGGGAGAGAATGGGACCTAGGATTGAACCTTGTGGGACCCCACAGGAGAGACTAGCTGGGGAGGAGAAACAATTGGCTAAGTTGACAGAGAAGCTTCTATTGCTGAGGTAGGACATGAACCAGATCAAAGCAGTGCCAACAACACCAACCCCATTCTGGAGGCAGTCAATTAAGATGTCACGATCTATTGTGTCAAATGCTGCACTGAGGTCTAGAAGAATCAAGATAGCACAGTCACCGGAATCAGCAGAGGGGAGCAGGTCATTGGACACTTTCAACAAAGCAGACTCTGTACTATGGCCAGCCCTAAACCCCGACTGAAATCTTTCCAAGATGTTATTTTGGTGTAGGTAGGGCAACAGTTGACAGAGAATGACTTTTTCAGTGATCTTTGACAGAAATGGGAGTTTGGAAATTGGTCTGTAGTTGCTGGGCAGGGTGGGGTCTAAGTTGGGTTTTTTCAGGAGGGGCTGGACCACTGCGTGCTTAAAGTAAGTAGGAACGGTACCAGTGGCCAAGGAACTATTGATGATAGAGAGGATGCTGGGACCGACTGTGTCAAAGACATCCTTCAGGAGAATGGTGGGGACAATATCAAGGGGGCAGGTTGCAGATTTCATAGAAGAGACAATCTCTGTAAGGGAAGGTAGCGTGATGGGTTGGAAACAGGCAAGGGTAGAAGAGCAAGCCAGTGAAACAGCTAGGTCATGTATAGGGGGCAAAATACTCATTCTGATGGCCTCAACTTTGCCAGTGAAGAATGTAAAAAATTCTTCACACTTTGTCAGGGACACGTTTATGCTGGTACTGGGGGCGGGACAAATGATAGAATTGATAGTACTAAATAGGGCCGTGGGATTATGAGAGTTGTTGGCGATGAGGTCAGAGAAGTACTTGGCTCTTGCTGTCTTAACTGCTTCCTGAAATGTAGCACGACTGTCCCTCAAAATTTCAAATGATATTTGAAGCTTGTCATGCTTCCACTTCCGCTCTGCTTTCCTGTACTCCCTCCTCAGGGCTCTGGTGGTGTCATTAAGCCAGGGCAGACCTTTTGGCTTTGGCTTTTTCACTCTGAGTGGGGCAACGGAATCCAGAATGGAAAGGCAGGTGGAGTTAAACAGGGAAGTAAGTTCCTCAGTGCTAGGATGGAGAGGAGATTCAATAGCGCAGATGTTGGGAGCAGCTATGAGGGCCCTGGAGAACTTACAGGCCGTTGAAGGGTTAATGTAGCGAGAGCAACGTACAGGGAGATGAGATTTAGTAGGTGAGAAAAACAGATGAATTAAATACAACAGCACTATGATCTGACTGGCAGGCATCAATAACTTCCATATTGCAAATTGGAAAACCAAATGACAAAACTAGGTCGAGTATGGCCTAGGTTGTGAGTAGGGCCAGTAATAAGCTGAACAAGATTAAAAGATTCAATCAGATGCATGAATTCACACACAAGAGGCTTAGAAGGACAGCACACATGAATGTTAAAATCACAATGTCATGTGACTCGTTAGTGTTACAAGGTCTCAGGTGTGAATGAGGAGTAGGTGTGTTAAATTTGGTGTTATCGCTCTCACACTGGTCACTGGAAGTTCAACATGGCACCTCATGGCAAAGAACTCTCTGGGGATCTTAAACAAATAAGTGTTGCTCTACATAAAGATGGCCTAGGTTATAAGAACATTGCCAACACCCTGAAACTGAGCTGCAGCACGGTGGCCAAGACCATACAACGGTTCAAAAGGACAGGTTCCATTCAGAACAGGCCTCGCCATGGTCGACCAAAGTTGAGTGCACGTGCTGAGTGTCATATCCAGAGGTTGTCTTTGGAAAATAGACGTAGGAGTGCTGCCAGCATTGCTGCAGAGGTTGAAGGGGTGGGGGGTCAGCCTGTCAGTGCTCAGACCATACGCCTCACACTGCATCAAATTGGTCTGCATGGCTGTCGTCCCAGAAAGAAGCCTCTTCTAAAAATGATGCACAAGAAAACCCTCAAACAGTTTGCTGAAGACAAGCAGACTAAGGACATGTATTACTGGAACCATGTCCTGTGGTCTGATGACAAAGGTCAACTTATTTGGTTCAGATGGTGTCAAGCGTGTGTGGCGGCAACCAGGTGAGGAGTACAAAGACAAGTGTGTCTTGCCCACAGTCAAGCATGGTGGTGGGACAGGACATGGTTTCCAGTAATACATGTCTTAGTCTGATGTTGATGAGAAACGTTTGAGGTTTTCTTGTGCATCATTTTTTAGAAGAGGCTTCTTTCTGGGACGACAGCCATGCAGACCAATTTGATGCAGTGTGAGGCGTATGGTCTGAGCACTGACAGGCTGACCCCCCACCCCTTCAACCTCTGCAGCAATGCTGGCAGCACTCCTACGTCTATTTTCCAAAGACAACCTCTGGATATGACACTCAGCACGTGCACTCAACTTTGGTCGACCATGGCGAGGCCTGTTCTGAATGGAACCTGTCCTTTTGAAACCGTTGTATGGTCTTGGCCACCGTGCTGCAGCTCAGTTTCAGGGTGTTGGCAATGTTCTTATAACCTAGGCCATCTTTATGTAGAGCAACACTTATTTGTTTAAGATCCCCAGAGAGTTCTTTGCCATGAGGTGCCATGTTGAACTTCCAGTGACCAGTGTGAGAGCGATAACACCAAATTTAACACACCTACTCCTCATTCACACCTGAGACCTTGTAACACTAACGAGTCACATGACATTGTGATTTTAACATTCATGTGTGCTGTCCTTCTAAGCTCTTGTGTGTGAATTCATGCATCTGATTGAATCTTTTAATCTTGTTCAGCTTATTACTGGCCCTACTCACAACCTAGGCCATACTCGACCTAGTTTTGTCATTTGGTTTTCCAATTTGCAATATGGAAGTTATTGATGCCTGCCAGTCAGATCATAGTGCTGTTGTATTTAATTCATCTGTTTTTCTCACCTACTAAATCTCATCTCCCTGTACGTTGCTCTCGCTACATTAACCCTTCAACGGCCTGTAAGTTCTCCAGGGCCCTCATAGCTGCTCCCAACATCTGCGCTATTGAATCTCCTCTCCATCCTAGCACTGAGGAACTTACTTCCCTGTTTAACTCCACCTGCCTTTCCATTCTGGATTCCGTTGCCCCACTCAGAGTGAAAAAGCCAAAGCCAAAAGGTCTGCCCTGGCTTAATGACACCACCAGAGCCCTGAGGAGGGAGTACAGGAAAGCAGAGCGGAAGTGGAAGCATGACAAGCTTCAAATATCATTTGAAATTTTGAGGGACAGTCGTGCTACATTTCAGGAAGCAGTTAAGACAGCAAGAAGCAAGTACTTCTCTGACCTCATCGCCAACAACTCTCATAATCCCACGGCCCTATTTAGTACTATCAATTCTATCATTTGTCCCGCCCCCAGTACCAGCATAAACGTGTCCCTGACAAAGTGTGAAGAATTTTTACATTCTTCACTGCAAAGTTGAGGCCATCAGAATGAGTATTTTGCCCCCTATACATGACCTAGCTGTTTCACTGGCTTGCTCTTTTACCCTTGCCTGTTTCCAACCCATCACGCTACCTTCCTTACAGAGATTGTCTCTTCTATGAAATCTGCAACCTGCCCCCTTGATATTGCCCCACCATTCTCCTGAAGGATGTCTTTGACACAGTCGTCCCAGCATCCTCTCTATCATCAATAGTTCCTTGGCCACTGGTACCGTTCCTACTTACTTTAAGCACGCAGTGGTCCAGCCCTCCTGAAAAAAACCCAACTTAGACCCCACCCTGCCAGCAACTACAGACCAATTTCCAAACTCCCATTTCTGTCAAAGATCACTGAAAAAAGTCATTCTCTGTCAACTGTTGCCCTACCTACACCAAAATAACATCTTGGAAAGATTTCAGTCGGGGTTTAGGGCTGGCCATAGTACAGAGTCTGCTTTGTTGAAAGTGTCCAATGACCTGCTCCCCTCTGCTGATTCCGGTGACTGTGCTATCTTGATTCTTCTAGACCTCAGTGCAGCATTTGACACAATAGATCGTGACATCTTAATTGACTGCCTCCAGAATGGGGTTGGTGTTGTTGGCATGCTTTGATCTGTCGATGTCTAGCACCTCAGCAATAGAAGCTTCTCTGTCAACTTAGCCAATTTGTTTCCTCTCCCCAGCTAGTCCTTCCTGTGGGGTCCCACAAGGTTCAATCTAGGTCCCATTCTCTCCCATTCTCCACTTTACATGCTTCCTCTGGTCAGATTATTCAAAAGCACAATATTTCCTTCCATTGCTATGCAGATGACACACAGCTCTATCTCCCTCTGAAACCAAATGACCAGTGTAAGCTTAATAGACTCATGAACTGTCTTGAAAGACATTAAGTGTTGGATGGCACAAAACTTCCTGCAGCTGAATGATACCAAGTCTGAAGTTGTCCTGTTTGGCCCCCCTGACTGTTAGATTGATCACCAACAGCCTAGGCAATCTGTCCACTCTTGTTAAGTCCCATGCTAAAAACCTTGGTGTGTTATTTGACTCCGATTTTAAGTTCAACAAGCAGGTAAATGCAGTAGTAAAAGGTAGCTTTTTCCAGCTTCGTACTATTGCTAAAATCAAATCCTTCCCCTCACCTAAAGACCTTGAGAAGGTCATCCATGCTTTCATCTCATCACGTCTAGACTATTGTAATTCTCTCTATACAGGGATTAGTCAGTCGTTCCTTTCCCGCTTGCAACTGGTCCAGAACGCTGCTGCCTGGCTCCTGACAGGTATCCGGAAGAGAGACCATATCACACCTATTCTGGCCTCTCTCCATTGGCTTCCAGTGCAATTTTGAATAGACTTTAAGTCCTCCGTTTGTTTTTAAAGCCTTGAATGGGCAGGCCCCATCTTTATATCTCAGATCTTTTAACCCCCTACTCCAACTCCAGGTCCCTCAGGTCGGCCAACTTAGGGCTCTTGGTTGTCCCAAGATCAAACCTTAAGCTTAGGGGTGACAAT
>PIJE02000359.1:370862-393336 GCA_002895965.2 Coryphaenoides rupestris
TGGCTATTTCTGCAGAATGCTTGTTGTTTAGGAAATGGGTTGCTTTGGGTGAGGACTCTGTGGGCGATGCTGTTTTCCAGTTGGTGGTGCCGGTTAAATTGCGTCCCCTGGTTCTAAAATTGGCCCATGATGAAGGTGGACACTTTGGTGTTAGAAAAACATACCTCAGTATCTTGAGAATTTTTTTTTTGGCCACGTGTAAAGTGGCCCGAGCTTCACAGGTTGCCTCTGGAATCCTCTACCACTCGTCCTTGACATCACGGAGCTGATGGATGTTAGAGACATTGCGCTCCTCCACCTTCCGTTTTAGGATGCCCCACAGATGCTCAATGGGGTTTAGGTCTGGAGACATGCTCGGCCAGTCCATCACCTTTACCCTCAGCTTCTTTAGCAAGGCAGTGGTCATCTTGGAGGTGTGTTTGGGGTCGTTATCATGCTGGAATACTGCCCTGCGGCCCAGTTTCCAAAGAGAGGGGATCATGCTCTGCTTGAGTATTTCACAGTACATGTTGGCATTCATGGTTCCCTCAATGAACTGTAGCTCCCCAGTGCCAGCAGCACTCATGCAGCCCCAGACATGACACATCAAGAGCTGTTTCCCCCTCATCTAATCATCTAGACTAAGAACATGTAATACTGCGAACACCATGTCCTGCTAGTCTTGACTGGTATCACAGCCTATTTATCAAGACGGGCAAAGGTCCAACTCTCTATATAATTTCCGTTCAGGATGGCTCGGTGTCAGAGGCGGCATCAACATCGTCTGTGGCAGCATGGTCAGGCGAGACGCCTCAGGCTGTGAGCGCAGTTTACAATAGACAGAGGTGATGACCCTCGTACTCGCCCTCGACGAGGTCAAAAGCTTTCATGGGTTTGTGTTTACGAGAGAGATGTGTCATTTTCTGGGTGCTTGTGCCCATGCGTAGTGCGTGCGTGCACTCGTGCGCTGCAGAGAGCTATCACGTTATCCCATCTCCAGGGAAACCAGCATAGTGCGAAACATGTGCTCAGAGATTGTTATCTGAGTGGCAAATACTCAAGCAATGTGAGCAGGACGGTTCACACTTCCTCTATGTAGGAAATACCTAGTCAGGGCTCGCCAGAAGGCATAGTAGTGGCTCCCAGCATTGATAACGATCCGCCAGTTTACCACCAAAACACAACTCTACCACCATGACCACCTTGCTCTTCGCCTAAATGGAATGCCTGAGGGTCACTGCGTTGAGGTGACACTGTGTCCTCTGTTCTCTCTCCCGTGCAGTCCCATAGTCTCAAGTACCTAAAACTCCCGAGTTGATGCATTTTTCTTTCTTTTTCTTTTTGCGTCTTTCTAAACCCCATTGAGCATCTGTGGGGCATCCTAAAACGGAAGGTGGAGGAGCGCAATGTCTCTAACATCCATCAGCTCCGTGATGTCAAGGACGAGTGGTAGAGGATTCCAGAGGCAACCTGTGAAGCTCGGGCCACTTTACACGTGGCCAAAAAAAAAATTCTCAAGATACTGAGGTATGTTTTTCTAACACCAAAGTGTCCACCTTCATCATGGGCCAATTTTAGAACCAGGGGACGCAATTTAACCGGCACCACCAACTGGAAAACAGCATCGCCCACAGAGTCCTCACCCAAAGCAACCCATTTCCTAAACAACAAGCCATTCTGCAGAAAATAGCCACTAGCCGCACTGTGTAACACAGCCGTAGAGGAAACCCGGTCAAACAAGTCTTAAGGAAAAGTCACTCTGCTGCTCCTGCAACAGCTCACCTTGTGACACAGAGCGGAAAATCAGACAGGGAAGGCACCCCCAAATCAACGCCACCAGCCCTCTCGTCAGGCAACGCCCCCGACTCAGCCCTTCCCATTGCACGTGTGACCACACAGGCAGGAAAACCCTCAGGCAACCCAGAGCCCTGTGGTCTGATGAGACAAAGGTCAACTTATTTGGTTCAGATGGTGTCAAGCGTGTGTGGGCGGCAACCAGGTGAGGAGTACAAAGACAAGTGTGTCTTGCCCACAGTCAAGCATGGTGGTGGGAGTGTCATGGTCTGGGGCTGCATGAGTGCTGCTGGCACTGGGGAGCTACAGTTCATTGAGGGAACCATGAATGCCAACATGTACTGTGAAATACTCAAGGCAGAGCATGATCCCCTCTCTTTGGAAACTGGGGCCGCAGGGCAGTATTCCAGCATGATAACGACCCCAAAACACACCTCCAAGATGACCACTGCCTTGCTAAAGAAGCTGAGGGTAAAGGTGATGGACTGGCCGAGCATGTCTCCAGACCTAAACCCCATTGAGCATCTGTGGGGCATCCTAAAACGGAAGGTGGAGGAGCGCAATGTCTCTAACATCCATCAGCTCCGTGATGTCAAGGACGAGTGGTAGAGGATTCCAGAGGCAACCTGTGAAGCTCGGGCCACTTTACACGTGGCCAAAAAAAAAATTCTCAAGATACTGAGGTATGTTTTTCTAACACCAAAGTGTCCACCTTCATCATGGGCCAATTTTAGAACCAGGGGACGCAATTTAACCGGCACCACCAACTGGAAAACAGCATCGCCCACAGAGTCCTCACCCAAAGCAACCCATTTCCTAAACAACAAGCCATTCTGCAGAAAATAGCCACTAGCCGCACTGTGTAACACAGCCGTAGAGGAAACCCGGTCAAACAAGTCTTAAGGAAAAGTCACTCTGCTGCTCCTGCAACAGCTCACCTTGTGACACAGAGCGGAAAATCAGACAGGGAAGGCACCCCCAAATCAACGCCACCAGCCCTCTCGTCAGGCAACGCCCCCGACTCAGCCCTTCCCATTGCACGTGTGACCACACAGGCAGGAAAACCCTCAGGCAACCCACTGGAGCACTCGTCCGAAACAGTGGCAACTGGACCGGGTGCAACCACAGGAGATGGAGGAGCATCACCCCAGACACGGCTACCAGCTAAGCCATTGGCTTAAGGAATCCCCTCAATGGGCAACGCCGGACGCACTCCCACCTCACCCTGTACCAGGTCACAGCTGAGGACCATTTTGTGTAAAGGAATAGGCAAAACAGTCAAACCCATTCCCCGACTGAGGATACGGTCACCGATGTCAGTCTCTACTGATAAAGGGAGCACAGAGTCCACTATGTAAGAGTCATAGGCCGTATCTCTCAAGATTTTTATCGGGACCTTCGCGTCACTACCTACCAGAGACACAAAACCATCCCTGGTGAAAGGAGCATATGCACCCAAAACATTAGGTTCGCAAGAGATAGAGGGCATCTCCTCAGACAAACAGCTGGGACCAATAGGCGCAGCAGCCGCCACAGGCTTAACATTACCCCTCACCCCTTTGTTTCTGGTCTGCAACACCGGACACTCCGCCTTCCAATGATCAGTCTCATGACAATAGTGACAAGCTTTACTCTTGTCCGAGCCGCCTCTTGATGTAGGATCAAACTTAAACGAACCCAATTTCCCAGGCCGGGTCTGTTCAAAGGAAGCAGTGCTAAAATGATTTCCTCTCCAGCCAGAATCATTGCGCGCCGCAGTGCGCTCTCCAAAACTGGCCTTATGGAGCAGCACAAATTCATCTGCTGACAGCAGCAGACCCCCTGTCCTCTTTACTCTGAGACAAACGATATCTCTCAAGGTCCAACTTAACCCGTTCCGACTGCTGGCGCATCACCTCTAATTCAATCTGCTTACCTTCTAATTCATATTTATATTTGTCATGCTCCAGTTGCATCAACAACAGTTCTTTTTGCTGCTCAAAAGTAAACCCCTGCATCGAGACAGGCATAGTAGTGGAAACTGGAGAAGACTCCCCTGGGTCTGCTTTTATAACTCCCCTCTCCATTAAGTTTGACTTCACAGCAGCTCTGATACTTTCTTTGAGACGTTTATCCTCCACAACCACTGAATAATGCTCGGCAAGCCTAAGCAATTGTTCCTTTGTGCACCTTCCTAAAGCCTCCTCAGACGGAGCAGCAATAAATGCCTCACAGTCAGCCATTTGAACCCAAAGTCTTTACAATTACCACCCAACAAAATGAATGCCAACACAGGCCCAGCAAGACACAGCGAAGCTTCCCGGTGCGCCCCTGAAAGACTAACCCCCCCTAGTCTTCATGCGGCTACTTGTGGTGGGTATTTATGCACTGAAACCCGATGGTCAGGGGGCGACTAGCAAGCTAGCAACCCTCCCGAGGGCCACGGACGTGCTCCCAAGCAATGCTTCAACTACTTTCGCCACAACACTACCAACATCGCTCAACGCACCCCAAAGGGGCACGCTGTTACACCTACCAGGGAAAACACCATGCGCACAAGAAGCAACGCCTGTCAACTGGCCACCTGTCGCAAGCAGAAACAGCCTCAGGACTAGAACTCTCCCCACCCAGCCCGAGACAACAAAACAAGTTTACAAACTCATATCACAAATAGGGGTGTGGAAATTTCTCGATTCTAAGATGCATCGCGATGCGGACATGTACGATTCTGCATCGATGCAGTGACAGAACATAATCGATTATAGCCTACTGTGGCAGACGGCCACTGAGGGGCCGACTAGGGAGTGTGGACAATGGTCGGGGGAACCGCAGTTCCCCAGTCGGCCCCCAGAGGGAGCCAAGGAAACCAGGAAGTGTAGAGAGGCAATCAGCCTCATGGGAAGTGGCTGCGCCTCGTTGGGGGAAACTCGGCGGCAGCCAATCAGGGGCCTGGCTGCGGCCAATAAATGGGAGAGGACCTGGGTGGTGTAGAGAGTCGAGGAGAGAGAGAGAGGAGAGCTGGAAGTGGTGGCGTTGGAAGTGGTGGCGTTGGAAGCTGGAGCGGAAGGAAGTAGCGGACGTGGGAGAGGAAGAGGAAGAGGAAGAGTACTGGAAACGACTGAGTGAGTTGACGAAATACCAAAGTGGCTGTGTGCCCGAGACTTGGATTGTCTGAGAACCCTGCCGTGTGCTGAACCCCTGGACCGCCTGAGAACCCGCCCCGTGAACGAACCCCGCCTGGCTGACTACCCGACCCATCGCCGAACCCCGCTCTACCTGAGGACCCGTCTCCGTGTACCGACCCCTGCTAATGGACCACGACTACCCGCACGGACTAAAGGACTAACCCCTACAAGTACCCTGCACTTCCCCTTCCCCTGTATGTTAAATAAACCCGGTTTACCTTATATTCTGGTGTGGACAGTGGATGTATTATATTCAGTCGGGTGGACACACGCCACAAGGTAGGGAGTGTGCCACACTACTAAGGATGTAAAAAAATAAATAAATAAAACGCTGGCAGCGGCTATTTTCAATGCAAACCCTATGAAGTTCAGCGCTTTTGGTCGCTCTGCTCCCAGTGCTCTGAGTTGAAAATAGTTCAACTTTTGGAGAAGCGTCGCGCTCATCAATGTCACGTCCCTCTTGTCAGCCAATCAAAATTGAGGAGGGGGCGGGACATACGATAATCAACATTGTCAACAAAGGCGGAGGAGAACCTTATACAGGCCGTCATGGACAACCCAGTTGTACTACACACAAAAATCTTTTTCGAAGGCACCACTCATGTGGAGAGCTGCTGCCAATGCCAGGACGCGATGTCTCTCCATTGTTTCAAATTAATTTATAATCAAAATAGACGGGATACGCTAGTGCAGGCCTGGCCAACCCGCGGCTCTTTGTCTGGTTTCATGGCTCTTACGTTCATATTGAATTTTGGGGGTGTTTTTTTTAGGGCTGTCAAAGTTAACACGTTATCACAGATGTTGCGCCAAGGATGCGCAATGACGCTACCGTGAGGCGCGCGACGGGCTCCGAGTCAGCGTCTCTGGAGGGGGGGTCCGTTAATTCGCGGTTCTGATGGGGGGGAGATCCGTTAATTCGCAGTTCTGATGGGGGGGCAGGTCCGTTAATTCGCGGTTCTGATGGGGGGGGGGGGGGGTCCGTTAATTCGCAGTTCTCATGGGGGGGGTCCGTTAATTTGCGCTCCGTTAATTCGGAGCACCCCCGAATTAACTAGATAAGACTATGAAAATGTTATTGCCCTGGCAGTGGCTACAAATATTTGTGGTGTGTGAGAGGAAGAGATGGGGAGATGTTCATGTGTGTATAATGTGGCTCTTTGCAGTAACAGTAAAAAAAATTGGCTCTTCGTCTGACTGGTTGGCCACCCCTGCGCTAGTGTGACGTCACAACGAAGGAAGCGCTAGAAGAAACACGTGAGAAGCGCTCTGAAAAAGAGGTTGTGGTTATTGAGCTGCATCGAGATGCATCGTAGAATCGAATCGTGGACAGCTGAATCGTAATCGGCCAGTGAAGATTCACAGCTCTAATCACAAACACCATCCACACAGATTCTCAAACTTACCCTAATCAGTTCAGCAAAGAATGCCCTGTGTCCTCTCCCTCGATCACAACAACCACTCATGAACGAGCAAACAAATGTTTAGCATCAACTGAAACACAAAAAGGAACAGGGGCGCGCCACAGAAGTCCCCGCACAACTTCACGCACGCGCGCCCCAGCCGGCACCGTGCACCAAATCACAAAAGCTGAAATGAAGCTTACGCAAACAAATTAAATGCCAATTTGCAACCCAAACAAGGCCAAATGCACAACTAGGTGCCACATGCCAAAGAACTACCAACCAAACTCAAACGCAACTAGATTGCAAGGCACCAACAAAACTAAATCGGACGAGCCCCCATTTTGTCATAACCCTGACTCGAAGGCCATGACAAAAACAGGAGGGACACAGAATACCAGTTAAATAAGCTATTTATAGCAAGATAAGAATAAACCAATAAGGTCAAACGATGGTGAGTTTAATCAGTGGCATCAGTAATGTAAATGGGGATGTGTGTGGATAGAAAGGTGTGGGGTGTTTTATAGTAAAAAGATACCAACAGAGTCAACCAAACAAAAGGTGCAGGCTGCAGCAGGAAGAGAGCAGGCAATGAAGGCTGAGGGCTTTTATCCTGTGGAGCACTGGGCCCAGGTGCTCCTGGTCTGGACAATCAGCCAATTGGGTAGCTCCACCTCCAAAGAGAACAGGCAAGCAGGGGCTGTCACACTGTTCTAATCACCGTCTAGAATTGGCAGTTGGGGATGTTGTCAAAGAGGTCAGTGGACTTAACCATTTTCAGATTTTCTTTGATAAGCTGTATACATTTTATCATGCATCTCCAAATAAGAAATCTGACAATTGGCTCAGTGCGCACAGGATGTTGGGCAGCGTCTACTTGTCATAGGACGTGTTTTGTCAATCCGTTGGGTGGCTTCGAGCAAGAGGACTGTCAGAGCAGTCTGGGAGAGCTACAAAGTGCTTCAGGTGCACTTTTCTAGTGCTGCCAATGATGTTAGGGATTCAAGAGAGCAAAGTACAAGGGACTCCATGATGTTCTCACATATGTGCCTTTTGTTTGTAATCTTGGAGTTATGTATGATGCCCTCACAGAACAGTGATCTGTCAAGGTTGCTCCAAAAAAGAGACATGACGCTTCCTGAAGCGGACAAGCTGCTGGCTCGACAGATTGGTGTCTGAGTCCATGGTTTCAACACCTGGCCCCTACACAGCTGCCCTCTAAGCTCAAACTGAGAAATCATTCAAGAACGTAGCCCTACGTGATAAAAGATGTTGATTTTAACCAAAACAAGTTTTATTGTCACATACTCGTTATAACTGCTTTCACATCCATATGGTGCTACATTCCTGCTAATTTTTACATTCTGCTACGTTAGACATTTTGTTTTCTTTGTTAAAATAGTTCATCGCCTTCTGACCAGCGATTGCCATCTATTATGGAGCTTTCCATACGTTAACTGCTACTTTGTCCTCAGTGGCTGTCGATTGTCGACTAGAAACTGAGCTGCGCGGTGATCATGAAGGCACGTGATCAGACAGTGGTTTACAGAGCGTCAGAGGCTTAAAGAGAGTGTTTTCTCTATCACTGAGGAGCGTTAGATTGGCTTGGCAAAAAAAAAAATAATAATAAATAAACCTTTGATACAGAGCGTTCTATGAACAGAATGATGCTTTTTAAATATCGCTCGATCACGTGAATTTGATCGTGGGAAGCCAAATCGTGATCGTGATTAAAAATTCGATTAATTGTGCAGCCCTAGACTTGAAGGTCCTTCAACCAGACAGTTGGCCTGAGGGACAGTTGGACATACTCCATGGTGATGCAGAGGTGCTTCGTTTGTGTGACACACTAAAAGTAGATAAAAGGGAAAGTATCCAGGGATTCCGGGAATACAAGGAGCTAAGGGCATCCCGGACACCAGCAACCCTGGAGCCTCTACTTAAAGCTGTCCACACCATTGCGGTCTCCACCAGTGAAGGTGAACGAGCCTTCAGCAGCATGAACGACATTCTTACCGCCAAAAGGAACTCCCTTGCTATAAGCCGACTGTCCAACCTTGTTTTTGTAAAATGCAATGGACCACCATTAGAGCAGTTCAATCCGCAGATATGTAAGGTCTTGGCTGGCAAAGGGAAGAAGTTCTGCAAGCGAAACAGCATGCGAAGCCCCTGACCGCTCAAGCACATCTGAGCCCCAAGACCTGTTTGAGCCTTTCTAAGTACATTGACATCTTTTACCTATTTAGTGCATGCAGAATATTTTTTTCTGAATAAAATCTAGGCTAATAATTTAACATTGCTGACAATTTTAGGCTACTTAACTCTCCTGTCTTTGGCAGTGAGAATTTGGTCAACCTTGCCAATGTGTTATTATTTCACAATACAACATCTCTTGACAAGAGATGTTGAATTAATTCACCATTTACAATGTGATATCCTCTCTGAATTCATCACGACATTCATAGCTAACTGCCCTCTCATTTTCTGCCTCCATCTCTGTCTCTTTCTGCCTCTGCCTGGCAAAAGGAAGAAGATCTACAGATGCATCAGTTCATCAATTCTTCAGTTCATCCCCAGGGCATACTGGTGCCATTTCTTTAAGTATGTGAACATCTTATTTCTTATCAATAAATGTTTGTCCTCCCAAAAATGTTTAGTGCTTTCAGAATTTTTGCTACAATCAAATATATATAATGTAATTTCTGTACTTAAAACAAATTAAAATTAGACATCCACATGAATCATTTAAATGTGCTTATTACCTATGTATTTCTGATTTTCAAACAGCAAAAGCCTGCTAAAAATCACTTGACTGAATTCATTGCCACCTGCATAACTAACTGCCCTCTCATTTTCTTTGTTTATCCCCGTCTTCTACCTGTGTGTTGCGTTTGTCCATAGGGAACATGGAGTGCCCCACCCAGCTACGCAGAGCTCTCCATTACAGGCCTGTTGACCTTTCATCATACACCGAAGCTGCCTTGAGCATTGCAAAACAGTATATTGTGAACAAAAGCAATACCTCATAGTATCATTTATTCACTGAAAATTTCAAATTTAATACTTAAGGGTTTGCTGATACCGGCCGATGCTTTCCAACGCGTGAATAAGGGGAGTACTGGCACTTCATTTTTTCCACTTCAAGCACTGGTGATGGGGCAGCAGTCAATGTGGGATGCAGGAATGGGATGGCAGCTCAGCTTCTGAGGGACATCCCATACCTCACCTCCATACACTGTGGAGCTCATCATGCAACAAAGGTGAGCGGTAAATTAACTAAAGCTTTTTCAGCAGCTTTTATTTGTATGTAATGCATATTGACAAATTGATGTCATAATTCTCTTTATTAGATTGTATGCAACAGTTCCCCCGTCCTTTGTATGTCTTTGCTCATACTACTAGTGATGTGTCGTTCGCGAACGAGCCGGCTCTAAGAGCCGATTCTTTCTAGGGAACGAGAAGAGCCGACTCCCGTCGATGAGAGCCGAATCTGAGCCGCTCCTGCTCAGCTTTGCTGAGAATCCAATGCAGGCAGGGGTGGGACTTTATTTTGATGGGCACACCATGCGGCCAATCACATGCGAGGACAGACTAGGATCATACCATTATGTCTCCAAAGACAGCGAGTGTAGTGGTACAGGCCAGGTACACAGAGCGACAGACGGGGGAGCCAGATTTAAATCCAAGCGCGTAGAGAAAAAGTTCAGAAATGTGTAAACAGAAAAAGAAGCAGCATCTGGCTGCATTTCAACGACATTGGAGACTGCAAAGCTGAGTGCAGAACTTGTAAATTGAAAATATCCTTCAGAGCAGGTCAACAACAAACCTGCACAGACATTAAGAACCGCCCACCCGACCATGCAGCTGGAGGAGAGAGAGGGCAAGCTCTCTCTCCTCCATCCACTGACCCCGGAAAAGTGTCCTGTTTTGAGCCAAGTACTTCTGCTGCAGCATCCACTGTCTTGCCGAAAACTGCAGGTAGCCTATACCACGTCCTTCTGCAACTCAAACCAAAATAAGCACATTTATTCCAAAACAAATGACCCCAGCCAAACGGATAAGTGTTGAGGAGCTGGCTAAAATGATAGCCAGTGACTTTCAGCCATTTTCCATTGTGGAGGACAAAAGATTTAAAACTTTTGTCCAGGCCTTAAACCCCATGTATGTTCTCCCCAGTAGAAAAACCTTGTCACAAACACTGGACTGGACCCACGGTTTAAAAAGTTAGCATTTAGCAACAACAGAGCTGTGGATGAGGCACTTCAAAGAATAACTGCAGCAGCAGCAAGATGCAACCCCAGCAGCCTGTCAGCTCCTCCATCAGAGGGGCAAGAGGAAGAAGTTGGAGCAGGTTCACAGGAACCACAAGCTTCTGCTGTGTGGAGGCTCTTTGACGAAAGAGCAACAGGAGACACTGCAACGAGAAATCCCACAGCTGATGCTGTGCTGGAGGTGACGTCTAGGGTTGCTCGCCGGGAAATCTTCAGCCCCTTTATTACAGGGAATTAGCAACAGGTCGTTTTTTTTTTTGTTTTTTGAGGGGGTATTTGTTAACTTTTTATAACTATGTTGCATTAATAGTAGCCTAAACTAATAATACATACTCAATATATTGTGCAAATATGATTATTTTCTTGTTTAGATAGGCATACGAACTACTAGGTCTAAAAATAATCACTTGCGATGTAACGAATTGTCGCGAACGCCACGGAGGAGCTGAAGAGACGAGACACGGAGTGTAGTTGTATTGTTGCTCTGTGGCCCAGACACCACCCAGAGTCTATCTGTTATTGCGCTTTACCAAGGACTGATTTTTGTTTTGGACATTAATCCGTTAATTTGCGGTTCTGATGAGGGGGGGGGGGGTGGACATCGCTGGATATTGGTGGGGACATGTCCCCAGCGTTCCCACTACATTCTACGCCCATGTGCTTTCTCATAATACATAACATTCCTCATAATCCCTCCGGCCCCCCACGTCATCTGCACGGCCATGTGGTGGCCCCGCCCCCCCCTGGCCGCTACAGAATGTAAGGAAGATAGTTTTTTTTTTCTTCATGAGAATGTCAACTGAATTGCTGCATGTTCTTCATAGAAATAAAACATTTGTATTGGATAAAGTAGCGTTGTTCTGTTGCATTTATTTATATAGGCCTAGCATTAAATTAGTATTAAGGCACTTCCGGTTTCTACGGGAATCCCTGGGATTTCCCGGGAAGGGGCTCTATAATCCCGGGATTTAAAAAGGGTCAAATTCGGGAATTTTGAGCAACCCTAGTGACGTCCTATCTTGAGGAGCCCCTCATCCAAAGAGCTGAAGAAGACCCACTGAACTGGTGGGAGGCCAAGGCTTCAGTCTACCTGGTTAAGGTAATGGTAGGAAGACTCTGCATCGTCCCAACTCCCCTCTGTCTTCTCAAAAACAGGACAAATAATCACGGAGAGGAGAAATCGCATCAGCCCATCCAAGCTGAGGCATCTGGTATTTCTGAATGCCAACCTGCACTAAAGACAGGGGTGTAAAAAGTACCCAGAAATTATACTTAAGTGAAAGTATGGGTACCGTCTCAAAATCTTACTCAAGTAAAAGTCAGAGTATCTGGCTAAAAACACACTTGAGTAAAAGTCAAAAAGTTTCTACTTTTAAATGTACTTAAGTAAAAACTTTTTTTTATTGCAAGGCCATGGGTGCTGTCTTGTCCGTCCACGCCGACCGTTTCGTCCTCTTCATCACTCGTACTATCGTTTGTGGTCATCTTCTGTAGCTTGTCACTCTGACTGTCTATTCTTCTGATAGCAGGTGTTTCATCAAAGATCATCGCTGTCTAGTCTTGCACAAGGACCAATCAGCATGGCTATGGGCGGGTTAGTTTTCCATTGATGGGGATTTGATTGGCTGTTTTTAAATAAAGTGCGGCCGCAGGAGTTCGGCCAGACAAACAAATATACTAATTAAAATTGTTGGACCTGCGAGATTTGTACGTCTGCATTTTAAATGTAAGGAGTAAAAAGTATGGTTGTTTTTTTTTTATACAAGTTATATATGTTTTTAAGTATACAAACCTAATAATACTCGAGTAAAGTACAAATCCCCAAAAACAGTACTTAAGTATTGTAACGAAGTACAATTACTCAAGTACTTTACACCCCTGACTAAAGACTTATCTAAAGTGTCAATGTTAAGACTTTGGCCTTTATTTGATTTGTTTGCTGTGTTGAATTGGTTATTTAAAAGTTTGATTAAAATGTTTTTTTTTTGTGACGAACAAAATGCATAAAGAGCCATTTGGGAGCCGTAAGAGCCGAGCCAAAAGAGCCGAATCTTTGAAAAGAGCCGGACTTCCCATCACTACATACTACTTTTTATGTCTTTCATATTACTACGTCGTCGTATATTAGTTCCGTCCGCAGTCTGTTTTCGGGGTTTGCGCGTCGTTTTTCCATTTGGAGCACGTGTCCTAAATACCGCGCACGCGTTTTCGATTTGATGCAGCCGTTTTCTTAATTTGTTTGCGTTTTGTTTATTTGCATACGTTTCCGTAAGTTGTGTTACTTATCTCTGGCGTGTTGAAGTGTTGAAATGTCTCGTCCTCCGCCCGGAGCGACTGGAGACACCGCTCACTGCAGGCTGCACGCCGGACGCCAAGTATCAGTGAACCGCCATCACTCTGCCAGCAAAGAGTTCAGAGTTGGCGAGCATATTGTGGGAGATGCCAATTGTGGACGTTTGTTTGGAGACCATAACTTAACCTGGGCCGTCACATATATTCCGTTTACTTACCAGGAAAGGAAGGACACTCCAGACGACACGAATCCAATAATCGTTGCAGTTGACGCACGAGAAGCTCGCGTGGCTGCGAGCATCGCGGAGCGAATGTGAAGTCGGGAGGAAGCCACGCGCATCTATAAGGCAGGTGCGCCAAATTAGATCCCGTTACTGGTGGCCTCGCGAGTTCGGGATAATCTCGCGAGGCCACCAGTAATGGGCTCTAATTATCGAGTTCACATTCTCTGCAGCATCAGGTTGGGAGGTGGGCGCAACTAATAGAAAAGGCCATCCTGAAAAGAAAGAAAAAATGAAAGGCGCATCCTATATATATATCGATCTATATGAATCAATAGAGATCTCTCTGTCTATAGATTGATAGATAGATAGATATTGATATTTTTGAATTTCATGAAGTTTACACAACAATATGAGTTAAAGGGATGTGCAAATTATTTAAAAAGTTAAATAAACGCTCATTCCTAGTTGTCCTTGTTTGATGTAAATTAACTAAATCGCTTAGAATGTTCATCACGCATGCGTAGTCACAAATAATATGTGTAAAAGGCGCGTTTTTGCGGCATCCACAAATCACCGACAGAGGGCAGTGTGGTTACAGTGCGTTCCCTACCACAGGTCAAATGTGATGAATGGAGAGAAGGTCTGCTAAACACTGCCTATCTGTCAACCTTTTGTAGACACTATGATAGTCGTACAGATCACACACACAAACACACATACAATAGTGGTGATTTGTTTGGTATTAGCTCCTTTAGCTTTCCATAACCTCTTGATAACATTACTCTACGTCTAGAGACCAGTGAGACTGATGACGTTGTTACAGCAGCATGTGTGACTGTAGGTTTCTGTTGATTCTGCAATGAATAATAATTAGCTAGCCACAATCATCACAGCTCAGCAAGAGCAAAGCTCTACATATTAATATCAATGCAGGCCAAGCGTCATCAAATCTACACTGTGTTGAAGCGGCGTCTGGTTTTCCACGCATCACGATACATTATCCTTAATGCGCTACCATTCGACCACGAGGAAATGTAAACACAAACTTCTGAAACATGTAGTATTTCTTTTTGCCCAATGTGCAAAGTGTGTGGTGTGGGAAATGTCCTGACATTGTCATTGGAGGTGAACCTCTCTCTTTCTCTCCCTCTCCCTCTCTCTCTCTCTCTCTCTCTCTCTCTCACTCTCTTTCTCTCTCTCAGATATAGATTCAAGATTCAACTTTTCTAATGAACCGTAATTTATCCATCTAAATGCTTCACTTGTCATGGCCAAACTCTCTGTGAGATTACAGCATGTTGACATGTAAGACTTCCTCCTGGTCAATAGTGGCTGGGGACCTTTGACCCCCCCCCCAAGGCATGCCCTTACTGGCTTCCCACGGAGCTATTCAACTTAATCACTATACTATATTCCTAATAAACAGATCCTTAGTTTATTACTATATTACACTTCCAATAAACAGATCCTTTAGTGACCCTGGGTTACATGAACATAGAGATGATTTTGTTAGGGGGCTTGGGAAGTTCGACGAGTACTTTGTGCCGAGAAGGAATGTAATACACGAACGTGCATGTTTCCATCTGCGCGTGCAAAGACCGGGAGAGAAAGCTGAGACTTTTATCAGGGCTTTGTACGAACTGGCAGAGCATTGCGAATTCGGCGCAAGCAGAGATGAGAATATCCGCGACCGAATCGTTGTTGGAATACTCGACAAAGATGTCTCACGGAAGTTGCAGCTTACGAAGAACCTGACGCTAACGCTGACCATAGAGACAGTCAGGCAGTCGGAAGAGGTTGCTTCGCAAGTCAGCATGCAAGGAGAGACAACGGGGGTGATACAAGAAGTCACTCACGAGCGCAGCAAATACCCCAACCACTACGGTAAGCCAAAAGGGGGAAATAAAGGACAATGTGGACTGTGTGGGAAAGCGTGGCACAGTAAAGATGAAAATTGCCCGGCCAGAAAATCCACATGCAATACATGCAACAAAGTTGGACATTGGAGTAGAGTGTGTAGGAGCAGGAAGGCAGTGAGTGAGGTTACAGAGCAAACGGAGCAACAGCAGTCATACTTTCTTGGGGCTGTGAGTAAAGCAGGCGGGTCACCAGAGCAATGGGCCGTCGAGTTGCTGGTGGGCTCTACACCAGTTGACTTCAAAATCGACACAGGGGCCGATGTTAACATCATCCGCGAGGAGACCTACCACTCACTCATCCCCAAAAGACCACTGGAGCCTGCAGATATACCATTGGACAGCCCAGGCGGCGAGCTGCAGTGCATAGGACAGATTCAGAGCACTGTGACCTACAAAGGAAAGACTCACCCACTCACAGCATATGTCTGCTCCAGAGGATGGAGGGAAATGGCATCATCGAGAGGGTGACACAGCCCACGGACTGGTGTGCACCCATGGTGCCAGTCTTGAAGAAGAGCACAGGTAAAGCCCGCATCTGTGTTGATCTCAAGAGGCTGAACGAGGCTGTGAAAAGAGAACAGTATATCCTGCCTACTACTGATGAGATTACAGCAAAGCTGAGTGGGGCCACTGTCTTCTCTTCGCTCGATGCCGCCAGTGGGTTCTTCCAGATACCGTTGCACCCAGACAGCTGTAAGCTCACTACCTTCATTACGCCATTTGGCAGATTCAACTTCAAGCGGCTACCGTTCGGAATAACGAGCGCACCGGAAATATTCCAGAGGAAGATGATGGAGACCCTGCAAGGGCTGGAGGGTGTCGAGGTCTTCATGGACGACATTCTGGTCTATGGGGCCACAGAGGAGGAGCATGACGGTCGACTGGAGAAGGTAATGCAGCGCATAGAGACAGCTGGTCTGAAGCTCAATCGTGAGAAGTGCTCCAGGCTGTCCTACCGTTGAGAGTTCGGGGATGTATCTTCCTAGATAATTCACCATTCCCAGTATCCTTCTCAACTCTTGCACGTCTGCTGGTGGTGACAGCTGCCGAATAGCTTCCACTTTGTCGGGGTCAGGCCGGATCCCGGACCGGTCAATGAGATGCCCGAGGAACCGCAGCTGACTCTGCCTGATGGAGCACTTCTCCGAGCCTGGAGGAGACAAAGGCGTGGACAAGCTTCTCTGCATCTGCCAGGGTGAGTGTGGGATGGAGTTTGGCGATGTTCCTGAGGTGGTAGAAGGACGTTTTACACAGGTGTTTGATGTGAGTCTCGAAGGTGAGGCTAGGGTCCATTCTAACACCCAGGTTGGTGACTGATGTGGAGAGGGGGACGTTCTGGCCAGAGAAGGTGATGCTGGTGATGGTGGATGACCGGACCTGGTGTGGTGTGCCGACTAGGATGGCTTCAGTCTTGGAGCTGTTCAGCTGTAGGAAGTTGAGCTTCATCCATGCCTCTATCTCCTCCAGGCAGGTGGTCAGTGTGGATAATGGCAGGAGTGCAGATGGGGTGGGGTCTGTTCTAAGGTAGAGCTGTGTGTCATCAGCATAACAATGGAAAGATATTCCATGTCTGCTGATGACACAGCCAAGGGGGAGCATGTAAAGTGTGAACAGAGTGGGGCCCAGCACCGAACCCTGGGGGACACCGCAGGTGACATTGTGGGTGTGGGATTTTGCCTTTCCCAGGGCGACGTGCTCAGTTCTGCCAGTGAGGTATGAAGTGAACCAGTTGTGGACAGTGTCAGAAAGGCCAGACAGTGAAGGAGGATGTTGTGGTCCACGGTGTCGAATGCTGCTGTTAGATCCAGGAGGATGAGGATGGATGGGGAGCCAGTGTCTGTAATCAGGAGGTCATTGGTGACCCTGACCAGAGCCGTTTCCGTGCTATGGCCATGGCGGAAACCAGACTGAAATTTCTCAAACAGATTGTTTTGTTTTAGATGAACTTGAAGTTGAGCGGCAACTGCTTTTTCCAGTACCTTGGATATGAATGGAAGGTTGGAGATGGGCCTGTAGTTGCTGAGGACTTCTGGGTCTAAGGTGGGTTTTTTGAGACGTGGTTTGATGACAGCAGTTTTTAGCGTAGATGGAACATGGCCGGCCTGGAGGGAGTGGTTGATGACCTTGGTGATGAGAGGGCTTATGGCGAAGAGGTTGGATTTCACCAGGGCTGTGGGGAAGGGGTCCAGGGCGCAGGTGGATGGCTTCATCGTCCTAATGATGTCCTTGACCTCTCGCTGTGTAAGGTCAAAAAAACAGCAGAGAGGTTGGGCAATTCCAGGCTGTGGGTCAGCAGTCGGGACAGGTAGGACGGCGAAGCTGGAGAGGAGGGAGCGTATGTTATCTACTTTTCTTCTGAAAAAAGTGATGTAGTTATTGCACCTCTCCTCTGTTGCCTCTGAGTGCGAGAGAGTTGGCGGTTTGAGAAGGTGATTTATGGTAGAGAAAAGTTGCTTGGAGTTGCCAGGGCTATTGTTAATGATGTTGGAATAGAACTGTGACCGTGCATCTCTGAGGGACTTAGCCTAGGCCTTTTGATGTTCTCTGTAGGCTTGTTTATGAACAGTCAGTCCTGAAGCCTTGAGACGCCGCTCAAGGACATGCCCAGCTGTCTTCATCTTCCGCAGCTCGCAGGTGTACCAGGGGGCTGAGCGCGAGAAGGAGACTGTTCGGGATTTGAGAGGGGCGTGGAGATCCAGGAGACTGCTCAGAGATTGGTTATAGAAGTCCACTGACTCAGTGACTGAGGGGAGGTCAGCAGAGCCAGAGGAGAGATATTGGAGGTCCAGAGTCAGGGTGTCTGTGTTGATGTTTTTCAGGCTCCTGAAATGAATTTGCCGCTTGGGCTTGGTGTGGGGGGAGGGGAACAGCAGCTCCATTGGTCTTGTGGTCAGACACACCCAGATCGTAGACCTGTAGGTTGCTAATGGGGGCGGAGTTTGTGATGACCAGGTCGAGGGTGTGTCCCCTGGAGTGTGTGGGGACGTCGACATGCTGTTGGAGGTTGAGACAATCGAGTAGTTGAAGGAACTCGGCTGCAGAGTGACAGGAGGGGGTGTCGACATGAATATTTATATCTCCACGAATTATGACATTAGCAGAGGTTGTACAGAGTGTAGCGAGAAGGTCGTGCATCTCTTGGATGAAAGCTGAGTTGGGTTTGGGGGGCCGGTAGATGAGAAGTAAGGTCATGGGGAAGGGGGGCTTACATTTAACTGCAAGACATTCAAATGAAGACTGTGTAAGCAGAGGGATGGGGGACAGCTCCAGTTCCTGTCGGTGTATAACAGCTAGGCCACCACCATGACCAGTGCTGCAGGCTTTCTCCAGATAGCTGTAACCAGGAGGACAGGCTTCATTTAGGGCAGAGTAAACCTCTGGCTGGTGCCATGTTTCTGTTAGGCTCATGAAGTCTAGGCCCTTGTCCTTGTATAATGTATACTTGTATATACTATAATGTATACTTGTATATACTATAATGTATCATTGTATATACTATAATGTATACTTGTATGTACTATAATCTATACTTGTATATAATGTATACGGTATGTGTCTAATCCAGGACACGGCCACATGCTGGCTCCATCCAGGTGTTTAGCTAGTCCACCACCACACCTCCACAGTAATGGATGATAGAATATACGTCTGTATCGTGGTCAGGGACACCGCTTAGCCTTGCCCAAATGTTCCCGTGGTAACCAGTATTACCGTCTCATTAAAGATCACATTGTAGGGCTTGGAGGGCCAGCAACTCTAAATGATCAATCTACATTAAGACTCCAATTAAAGGCTGAATCCCAATTAAAGGCTGAGTCCCAATTAAAGGCTGAGTCCCTTCCATTGGCCTGGAGGGGTCACATGTTGACACAAATGAAGTCCGGTCTCAATCAGCGGTTATTTTGACTTTCAGGCGTCACAGCGGACGGCTGAAGTTGATGTCTGAGAGAGGCTGGTGATTAGTTACGACCTTCTCTGTAATAATAATAATAATAATAATAATAATGTAATAATCAAATCATTTGCTTCTCTTGCTTCTCCTCAGCTCACAACAAGAACTTGGACCCTCCCACAGATGGTCAGTCACCGTGGTAACTAATAAAAAAACAATCAAAATGCTAATGCAGGAATGATGATGATGATGATGTTGATGATGATGGTGACTCTAACTGTACATGTTGTAGAGATATGATGGTACTGTTGTCTAACTGTACTGATTGACTCCCCCAGTGTAACTTGCAGCGCCGCCCCCAGCAGAACTATTGGGCGGGTTGGATGCTGGGTTCCACTGACCCCGGAAGTCAGAGCTGGGAACGTCGGAAAACCAACACGAACGCCTCCAGGAAAACGTTTGCTGATGATTGCTCTTACAGATACATAATTATTAGGGCCGGGACTTTAACGCGTTAATTACGATTAATTAATTACAGAAAAAAAACCGCGTTAAAATAATTAACGCATTTTAATCGCACTTTATGTTTGCACTCCAAACACCACGGAACGTTTCTCAGTGGACTAATTGGCGGCTCAAATATGGGCGGACCGGAAGAGATCGCGTTTGACCGTTTCTTTTTTTTTCTTTTTTTTTTACCATTTTAGATGGTAGAAATGGTAGAGATGGCACTTTATGTTAAACTGTTGGTCTGTAGCTAAAATAAACAGGATTTTGCTGCTTAAACGTATGTATATGTCTATTCATTGATTCACTCGTATACTAAAATCTATTTGAATTGGAAAATGTTGCTTCTCGTGTCAAATATTGATATGTGATTAAAATGCGATTAATTACGATTAATTAATTACAAAGCCTCTAGTTAATTAGATTTAAAAAAAATTAATCGAGTCCCACCACTAATAATTATGTGATTACATGAGATGTTTACAACATGAAACTGAGCAGCCTGCAATTCAACATGAACTCATTAACTTAACTAATTTAACCTTAACCGTAATGGCAGGCTATCAGCAAAAACACAGTTTGGCCACACAGCTCAATGATCAGATGAATGATCAGCTCAATGATCAGCTCAATGATCAGCCCAATGATCAGCCCAATGATCAGCTGAATGATCAGGTCCTGACAGGACCTACAATAGTGTAGGTCCTGTCAGGCAGCTGCCAGCTAGCCGACCTCCCATCGCCACCGGCTCACACAGTAACCAATGCAACGACGAAGTAGAGTCCGCTCTCCGTTTCTTAAAAAGGTTCCATACTGTAAAAAGGCTTCGATAAAACCTTGAGATCTCTGAAATTAAAATCCATTAAAAACAAGGAAAAATTTAATCCCAAATGACTGAAGCGCTTGACAACAGTACATGCCAGGGGTCTCCAGATGAGGTCTTTTGGGCCAGTCAGTAGTCTCTGTATAAACTGGAGTCTGAATGTTGCACCTCTGCTCGCCAGATGCACCAGTCCTTGGCAACCTTCATCTTTGGGGAGATACAGGTTGCTTTGTGGAAGCCACTGAAGGTTGTCCCAAAAAAAGTTTACTAAAACAGATTGAATCTTGGCTAGCAGGTTTGGCGGGGGGGTCTACACATACTAGGCGATGTCACAGGGTTGAAGCAACTATATTATTGATGATTAATACTCGACCTCTGGAGGAAAGTTGTAAAAATCTCCACCTCCCTCTACTTTATCTAAAACATTTTCCCAGGTTTTATTTAGAAAGTCCCGATTCCCTATAAAAACACCCAAGTACTTTAACCCTCCTGTTTTCCATGTCAGCCCTCCCGGTAAAACTATCTTGGTAGCTAACCCTTCCCCAACAAAAACAGCCCAGTTTCTGGGCTGAAATCAAAAGCTCTGAGTGTTTGCCACAAGCCTTTTCCTGGTCCATGGAAATAAGACCAGTCTCTAAACCCAATGAACCAGAGACTTCCAAAATGTTCCTAATTAGATGAACATTGTCAGTGATCAACCTGCCAGGCACACAGTATGTTTAATCTATGTGAATGACGTCCTCCATCACCCGTCCTAGCCTGGTTGCCAACACCTTTGATAGCAGTTTGTAATCAGTACAGAGCAACGACACCAGCCTCCAGTTTTTTATCTGCTGTAAATCTCCCTTCTTAGGAAGCAGCGTTACGACAGCCCTCCGACAGCTCATTGGTAGCCGCCCTCCAGCCAGACTGTCCCTTAAGCACCACTGTCCCATATGCTGGGAAAAGTGGGGAGAGGGCCCTATTAATTCATTTCGTGTTTATGTTCATATTTATCATGTAATAGTTACACACACACACATACACACACAAATCTGGATCATGTATTCTCATAAATAATCTATATTTGGGCACGGTGTGAATTTAAAGTTTTTACATTTTCCTTTTGTAATCTGTTAAATGTCTCCTGACATTGAGCCTGGTGGTGTAAGTGTTGGCACATTGAGTAAAGCTAACCTGAGAGTTTCCAGTGTACAGTGTGGACTCCCCAGTCCAGCAGAGAGCAGCTTCACTCCTAAATCCTGCAGATCATTGGTACTCAGTGTAACTCAGTCCTAACACCACCTCTCACTTCTTTCTTTTGATCGTGCGTCTCTTCTGCTTGTTTTTTTACCTGGAAGTCCCAGATTTACTCACTGGGTGCGCAAGATCGCCATCTAGTGTAAACCACTGAAAACACCTATTAACGAGTAAGCTCGTCTTTGGCGGGGAAGCATTGGATTTTAAACAACAATCTTAAATGTAAATGTGATTGGTCACGCTCGGCATGTCAATGGAGAGGTCTTCCTGACAGGTCGGCCGTCATTGACACGGTTCGTCAAAACTGTCCCAGACTTTTGGGAGGCTGGGTCTGCGAGGCCAAGCTAAGACGTGCTAGGCTAAATAACGAAATATAATACAATAGAATAATGTGAGATAAGATAAACGAAGCTACGCTAAGCTAAGCTACGTTAAGTTACGCTAAGCTAAGCAATGCTAAGCTAAGCTGTGCTACGCTAAACTATGCTAAGCTGTGCTACGCTAAGCTATGCTATGCTAAGATATGCTAAGCTATGTTAATTCATTCCCCGCCAAAGATGAGTTTACTCGTTGTTTAAAATCCAATGCTTCCCCGCCAAAGACGAGCTTACTCGTTAATAGGTGTTTTCAGTGGTTTACACTAGATGGCGATCTTGCGCACCCAGTGAGTAAATCTGGGACTTCCAGGTAAAAAAACAAGCAGAAGAGACGCACGATCAAAAGAAAGAAGTGAGAGGTGGTGTTAGGACTGAGTTACACTGAGTACCAATGATCTGCAGGATTTAGGAGTGAAGCTGCTCCTGCTTGGGACTGGGGAGTCCACACGTACACCTGAAACTCTCAGGTTAGCTTTACTCAATTGTGGCCAACACTTACACCAACCAAGGCTCAAATGTCAGGAGAACATTTAACAGGATTAACAAAAGGGGAAAATGTAAAAACTTTAAATTCACACCGTGCCAAAATATAA